>JAACNH010001590.1:0-57446 GCA_019447015.1 Hymenochirus boettgeri | reverse complement strand
TACCATAATATAAGAGAGCGCGGTTATAGTTAAATATATAATAGGAGAATATACATATATATAGATTAGAGAGAAGGTACAGTAAATATAATAGAGAATTATACATAGTAGATACTATAGAGAGAAGGTACAGTAATAATAATTAGAGAATTATACATATTATATATAGATGCGAGAAGGTTTATAGTAATATATAATAGAGGAATGTATTTATACATATTATATATAGAGAGAGCAGGTTATAGTATATATCATAGAGGAATATCACATATGTATATTATAGAGACGAGAAGGTTATAGTAATATATAATCGGAAGTATACATATTAAATTTATAGAGAGAAGGGTTACAGTAAAATAATAGAGAATTACATAGAATATCAGAGAAAGGTAGGTTACGTAATATATAATAGAAGAATGCTAACATTAGTATATATAGAGAGAAGGTTACAGTATATATAAAGAGAATATACATATTATATATAGAGAGAGAAGGTTACAGTAATATATAATAGAGAATTATACATATTATATATAGAGAGAGAGAAGGTTACAGTAATATATAATAGAGAATTCTAATTTATATATAGAGAGAAGGTTACAGTACTATATCATAGAGAATTATACATATTATATATAGACGAGAGAAGGTGGTTTTACAGTTAATAATAAGAGAGAATTAACATATTATAGATGAGAAAGGTTACAGGAATATAAATAGAGACTTATAAATTAGTATATATAGAGAGAAGGTTTACAGGTAATATATAATGAGAATATACATATTATTATGAGAGAAAGGTTACAGTAATATATAATAGGAGAATTATACATATAGATAGAGAGAGAGAAGGTTACAGTAAGATATATAGAGAATTATACATAGTTATATAGAGGCGAGCGAAGGGTCCAGTAATATATAATAGAGATTATACATATGATATATATAGAGAGAAGGTTACAGTAATATTATAATAGAGAATTATACATAGTTGTATAATAGAGAGAGAAGGTTTACAGTAATATATAATGAGAATTAACGATCTATATATATAGAGAGAGGTTACGAATATTATCATAGAGGGAATTATACATTATGAGATATAGAGAGAAGGTTACAGTATATATAATAGAGAATTATACATATTCTATATAGAGAGAAGGTTTACAGTAATATATAATAGAGAATTATACAATTATATATCTAGAGAGAAGGGTTACAGTAATACTATAGAGAGAGAATTAACATTTATATTAGAGAGAAGGTACGGTAATATATAATAGAGAATTATACATATTATATATATTGAGAGAAGGTACCAGTAATATATAATAGAGAAATTATACATATTATTATATAGAGAGAAGAAGGTTAAGTAATATATAATAGAGAATGTTATACATATTCTATTATAGAGAGCAGGTACAGTAATATAAATTAGAGACTTATATATTATATATAGTAGAGCGAAAGGTTACCGTAATAATAATAGGAAGAATTATACATATATTATAGAGAGAGACGGGTACAGTACTATATAATAGAGAATTATCCCCCCCAAATATATATATAGGAGAGAAGCGGTTACAGTAATATTATAATAGAGAAAATTATACATCTTATATTAGAGAGAAGGTTCAGTAATATATAATCGAGAATTATACATATTATATTATATTGAGAGAAGGTTACAGTAATATATAATAGAGAATTATCAGATTATATATATAGAGAGAGAAGGTTACAGTAATATTATAATAGAGAATTACATATTATCTATAGAGAAGAGAAGGTTACCAGTCTATATAATAGAGAATTAGACATATTATATATAGAGAGAGAAGTTAAGTCAATATATAATAGAGAATTATATACATATTATATATAGAGAGAAGGTCTTTTACAGTATATATAATAGGAAGAATTATACATATTATATATGGGAGAAGTTACAGTAATATATAATAGAGAATTATACATATTATTATAGAGAGAGAAGTACAGTATATATAATAGAGAATTATACATATTATATATAGAGAGAGAAGGGTACAGTTTAAATATAGAATAGAGAATTTATACATATGATATTATAGAGAGGAGGAGAAGGTATACAGTAATATATAAGAGCGAATTATACCATATTATATAGAGAGAGAAGGTTACAGTTAATAATAATAGGATTATTACATATTATATATAGAGAGGAAGGTTACAAGTAATATATAATAGAGAATTAACAATTATATATATAGAGAGAAGGTTATAGTCATATATAATAGAAATTTAAATATTATATATAGATGAAGAAGGTTAACAGTAGATATATAGGAGAATTCTTACATATTATATAGCGAGAGAAGGTGTATAGAATAATACTAGAGAATTGTATACTATATCTCATAGAGAGAGAGTTACCGTAATGGTATATAATAGAGCAGTAATACATATATATTTAGAGAGAGAAGGTTACAGTAATATATAATAGAGAATTTACTTATTTATATATAGAGAGAGAGAAGGTTACAGCTACTATAGAATAGAGAATATACATATTCTATATAGAGAGGCAGGTTGACAGTAAATATAAGCGAATTTTAACTATTATATAGAGAGAGAGAAGGGAACAGAAGATATAATAGAGACTATACATATTATATATAGATGAGAGAGAAGGGTACAGTAATATTAATAGAGAATTATACTATTATATATAGAGGAGAAGGTTACAGTAATAATAATAGAGAATTTATACATATTATATATATAGAGGAGAGAAGGTGTTAGTAATATATAATAGAGAATTGATAAATATTATATATAGAAGAGGAAGGTACAGTAATCTATCATATAGCATTACCTATTATATAGCGCGAGAAGGTGTAAATAGTAATATTAAGAGAGAATTGAAATATTATATAGAGAGAGAAGGTTGATAGTAATATATAATAGAGATAAGTATACATATATATATAGAGAGAGAAGGGTACAGTAATATAGAATAGAGAGAAATAACATCTTACTAGTAGGGAGAAGGTTTATGAGTATATATAATAGAGACTTATACATATTATATATTCGATGAGAAGGTTACCAGGAATATAAATAATAGAGAATTATACATAGATATATATCGAGAGCGAAGGTTACAGATAAACATAATAGAGAATTTACATAGTATTTATATAGAGAGACGGTTTACCAGTAATATATTAATAGAGAATTATACATTTATATATAGGGAGAAGGTTTATAGTAATATATAATAGAGATTATACATAGTATATATGAGAGAGAAGGTTAACAGTAAGATATAATAGAGAATTTAAAGTATTTATGATATCTATAGAGAGAAGGTTACAAGTCATTATAGAAAGTAGAGAATTGACCAATACTTATATATCATAGGAGAGAGAAGGTTACAGTAATATTATAGCGTGAATTATTACACTAAGATAGACTATTAAGAGAGAGATGAAGGTTACAGTAATATATAATAGAGAGTATTACATATTAATATCGGAGAGAGAAGGTTACCCGTCTATATAATAGAGCATTATAATTTATATATAGAGAGGCACGTTTACAGTAATTATATAATAGAGAAGTTATACATGTACGTATAGAGAGAGGTTACAGTAATATATAAAGAGAATTATACATCTATAGAGAGCAGGTTCCAGTAATAATAATAGAGAAAAATTTTATACCCTATATAGATAGGAGGAAAGGTTTACAGAATATATAATAGAGAATTAACAATTATATATAGAGAGAGAGCGTACAGTAATATATAATAGAGAATTATACATATATATATATAGATGAGAAGGTTTACAGTTAATATATAATAGAAGAAATTATACATATTATATATAGAGAGGAAGGGTTACAGTAATAATCATCGAGGAATTTATACCTAGTATATATATAGAGAGAGAAGGTTACAGAATTATTACTAGAGGAATTATACATATTTATATATATAGAGAGAAGGTGACAGTAATGATATAATAGAGAATTATAATATTATATATAGGGGAGAGGGTATCGTAATATTATAATAGAGAATTAGACATATTATTTATAGAGAGAAGGTTACAGTAATTATAGATGAGATTATAATTATTATATATATATAGAGGAGAAGGTTTACAGTACTATATATGAGAGGGAATTATACCATAGTATATATATAGAGAGAGAAGGTTACAGTAATATATAATGAGAATTTATACATATTATATATAGAGAGAGAGAAGGGTTACAGTATAATATAGAATAGAGGAAATTATACATAATTATATTTAGAGAGAGCGAAAGGTTACAGTAATATATATAGAGAATTATACATATGATATATAGGAGAGCAGGTTGACAGTAATATATAATAGAGGAATTATACATATTATATATAGAGACGAGAAGTAGAGGAGAAGGTGACAGTAATATATAACTAGAGAATTAAACATATGTATATGATAGAGAGAAAGGTTACAGTAATATATAATAGGGAATTATACATTTATATATAGAGACAGAAGGTTACAGTTAATAATATGAGAATTATACATATTATATATGTATAGTAGAGAGGAGGTTACAGTAATATATAAAGAGAATTATACTATATATATATAGAGAGGAAAGGTACAGTAATAATCATAGAGAATATACATGTATTATATATAGAGAGGAGAGAAGGTTCACAGTAATATATAATAGAAATATACATTATTTATATATAGAGAGAAGGTTACAGTAATATATAGAGAAATACATAATATAGATATAGAGAGAACGGTACAGTATATATATCGAGAATATACATATTAAATATATAGAGAGAGGTTACAGAATAATAATAGAGAATATCATCTTATATATAGAGATAGAAGGTTTTTTTTTGTTTACAGTAATATATCCTCGGAAGGCCTTATCCCTGATATATATATAGAGAGCCGGTTCCCGTCATATCTTACTAGAGAATTTACCTCTTATATCTATAGGGAGCGCCGGTTCAAGTCCTCTCTCCTCGCGCCTTCGCCTTTATCTCTCTAGAGCAGAGAAGGTACAGTCCTATCTACTCGAGACTTAATACCTCTTCTATATCTCGCGAGAGAAGGTTCCCAGTCCTTTACTCGAGCCTTCTCCTCTTCTTTCTCTCGCGCGCGCCGGTCCAGTCCTTCTTCCCCCCCCTAGCGCTCTCCGTATATTACTAGAAGACAACTCTTAGACGAGCAGGGCTCACCCAGCGATCTATGCCTCGGTGTGTGTGTAGATTATAACAGATAGATATATAGAGAGGAGAGAAGGTACAGTAATATATAATCGAGGAACACATATATCATAGAGAGAGCCGGTTACAGTAATAGATTAATAGAGAATTTATACAGAATTAGATATAGAAGAGAAGGACGTAATATATAATAGAGAAGTATAATATTATATAGAGAGAGGTTACAGTAATCATATAATAGAGAATATAATTTTTATTTATATAAGAGAGAGAATGAGCGAGGAGGTTTTACAGTAATATATAATAGAGAATTATACATATTATCTAAGAGAGAGAAGGTTACAGTAATAGATATTAGCGAATTTCTACTTTATATATATAGAGAGAGAAGGTTCCAGTAATAATATAGAGAAATTATAAAGATTTATCTATATAGAGAGAAGGTACGTAAGAGATATAGAGAATTAACATATTATATATAGAGAGGAAGGTTACGTAATATATAATAGAGAATTCTACAATTATTATAGCATGAGGAAGGTACAGTAATAATTAATAGAGAGAATTATACATATGATATATATAGAGAGAAGTTACAGTAATATATAATAGAGGGGGCAAAAAAATTATACAATATTATATATAGGAGAGAGGGACCGTAATATAAATAGAGAATTATACATAGTATATATTTAGAGGGAGCGAAGGTTAACAGTAATATATAATAGAGAATTATACATAGGTGTATAATAGAGAGAGAGAAGGGTTACAGGATATCTAATAGAGAATTTAGAAATATATATATAGAGAGAAGCGTTACAGTTAATATATATGAGAGGATTAAACATATTATATCTATAGAGAGAAGGTTACAGGATTAATATAATAGAGAATATTACTATTATATATATAGATCGAGGAAGTTACAGTAATAAGAAGGAGAGAATATACACTTAGTTATACTATAGAGAGAAGGTTACAGTAATATATCATAGAGAATTATACCATATTAATCTAGAGAGAAGGTTACAGTAATATATATAGCGAAATTAGACATATAATATAGAGAGAGAGGTTACAGTAAAGATAATAGAGAATATACATATTAGATATAGAGCGAGACGGAAGGTACAGTATATATATAAAAGGGAAAAAAGAATTATACATATTATATAGATAGAGAGAGAAGGTTACAGTAATAATAATAGAGAATTATACATTATATATATAGAGAGAGAAGGTTACGTAAATATAAATAGAGAATTCTACATATTATATATGAAGAGAGACAGGTTTACAGTTAATATATGAGATAGAGAGATTGACATATTATATATAGAGAGGAAGGCTACAGTATAGTTGATAATAGAGAATATACATATTAGATATAGAGATGAGAAGGTTACAGTAATTATAATAGAGAATTATACATATTATATATATAGAGAGAAGGTTTACAGTAAGATATAATTAGAAGAATCGGTTTATATTGTAATATTTAAATATAGAGAGAGAAGGTTTACAGTAATATCTATAGAGAATTATAATATTATATACTAGAAGAGCGAAGGTCCAGTACTATATAATAGAAGAATTATACATATTATATATAGAGAGAGAGGTTCACAGAATATATAATAGAGACTTATACATTATATATAGCGCGAGGAAGGTTTGTAGTTGCTATATGTTGCTTAGAGAATTATACAATATATATAGAGAGAGATGGTTAAAGTAATATATAATAGAGAAGTATACATAGCTATTATAGAGAGAAGTTTACAGTCCTTATATAATAGAGAATTTTTCTACATATTATAATCTATCGATCGAAGGTTACAGTAATATATAATAGGAGAATTATACATATTGATATATAGAGAGAGAATGGGTAGGTAGACAGTAATATATCATAGAGAATTAAACATATTAATATATAGACGCGACTGTTTACAGTAATATATAAATAGAGAATTATAATATATATATATAGAAGAAGGTTACAGTAATATATCATAGAGAATTATACCATATTATATATAGAGAGAGAAGTTACAGTAATATATAATAGAGAATTATACATATTATATATATAGAGAGGGAAGGTTTACCAGTAATTATAATAGAGAGCTAATGATTAATATAGAGAGGAGAAGGTTTAAAGTAATATATAACTAGAGAATTATACATATTATATCATAGAGAGAGAAAGAGGTTACAGTAATTATTATATAGAGAATTATAATTAGTATATATTATAGAGAGAAGGATTTACAGTCATATTATAATAGGAATTTACATATTATATATAAGAGAGAAGGTTACAGTAATATATAATAGAGAATTATACATATATATATAGAGAGAAGGTTACAGTAATATATAAAGAGATTATAACATATTATATATATAGAGAGAAGGTTACAGTAAGATATAATAGAGGCAATTATACATCTTATATATAGAGAGAGAAGGTTTACAGTAATAGATAATAGAGAATTATACATATTTATATATATAGAGAGAAGGTTACAGTAAATATATAATAGAGAATTATACATATTATTATATAGAGAGCAGGGTTACAGTAATATATAATAGAGCATTATACCTATGAATCTTAGAGAGAGAAGTTTACAGTAATATATAATAGAGAATGTACTACATTATATATATATAGAGAGAAGGTTACAGTAATATAAAATAGAGAATTATACATTATTAATCTAGAGAGAGAAGTTACGGAATATTAATCGAGAATGAAACATATTATATATAGAGAGAGAATGGTTACAGTAATATATAATAGAGAATTATACAGATATATAATAGAGCAGAACGGTTACAGTATTTATATAGAGAATTATCCATATTATATAGTATAGAGAGAAGGTTACCGTTAATATATAATAGAGACTTATAACATATTATTCTATAGAGGAGAAGGTTACAGTAATATATTAATTAGAGGATTATACATATTAATATAGGAGACGAAGCGAAGGTTCGAAGTAACTATATAATAGAGATTATACCTATTCTATATAGAGAGAGAAGGTACAGTAAGATATAATAGAGAAAATTAAATATTATATATAGAGAGCGAAGGTACAGTAATATATAATTAGAGAATTTAGCACATACTATATTAGAGAGAGAGAAGGTTACAGTAATATATAAATAGAGAATTATTACATATTATATAGATAGAGAGAGGAAGTTACCGCATATAATAATAGATGAATTATACATAATTAATATATAGAGAGAGAAGGTACCCGTAATATATAATAGAGATTATTAATATTAATACATAGAGGAGAGAAGGTATACAGTAATATATAATTAGACGAATTATACATATGAGATATAGAGAGACGAGAAGGGGTTACAGTACTATATAATAGAGAATTATACATATTATATATAGAGAGCGCTGAAGGTTACCTTACAGCATATTAATAGGAATATACATATTATATATAGCGAGAGAGAAGGTTACAGTAATATATAAGAGAGAATTATACATATTAGAATAGAGAGGAGGAAGGGTACAGTAATATAAAGAGAGAATTATACATTATTATATATATAGAGGAGAGAAGGTTATATAGTAATATATAATAGAGAATTATAACATATTATATATAGAGAGAAGGTACAGTAATATATAATAGAGAATTATAATCTTATATATAGAGAGAGAAGGTTACATTAATAATAATAGAGGAATTATACATATTATATATAGGGGAGCGGGTTATAGTAAATATTAATTAGAGAATTATACATATTATCTATAGAAGAGCGAAGGTTATAGTATATATAATAGAGAATTATACATATTATATATTAGAGAGAAAGGTTTGACAGTATATCTAATAGAGAAATCCTACATATTTTATATATATAGAGAGAGAAGGTTACAGTACTATATAATAGAGAATTATACATATATATATAGAGAGAGAGAGGTTACAGTAATATATAATTGCGAATTATACATATTATCTATAGAGAGAGAGAAGGTCTTACAGTAATATATAATAGAGAATATAATATATATATAGAGAGAAGGTTCCATAAAGATGTAATAGAGATATATGAAGATATTTATCTATAGGGAGAAGGTTACAGTAATATATAATAGAGAATTATACATATTTCTATATCGATCGAGGAGAAGGTTACAGTAATATAAAAGAGAATTTCGTAAAGCGGAGTTGTTATATATAGAGCGAAGGTTACAGTAAGATATAATAGAGAAGTATACATATATATATATAGAGAGAGAGAAGAGAAGGTGTTGGGTTACAGAATATATAATAGAGATGATGTGTATACATATTAGATATAGAGAGAGAGAAGGGGTATCGAGGGTTATATATAATAGAGAATTAGACAAATATAGAGAGAGAGAAGGTTTACAGTAATTATTAATAGAGAATATTACATATAATATAGAGAGAAGGTACAAGTATATATAATAGAGAATTATACTCTTAGATATACAGAAGCAGGGTTACGAAATATCTATAGCGGAATTATACATAGTATATCTTAGGGAGATCGGTTTTAAGTAATTGAGTAAATAGAAGATTATACATATTATATATATTGAGAGAAAGGTTATGTAATATATAATAAGAAGGATACATATTAATATAGCGAGAGAAGGTACAGTATATATATAATAGAGAATTATACATATATATAAGAGAGAGAAGGTTTACAGTAATATATAATAGGAGGAATTATACATATTATAATATATAGAGAGAAGGTTACAGTAATATATAATAGGAAATTATACAATGATATATGAGAGGAAGGTTCCAGTAATAATAATACGAGAATTTATATGCATATGTATATATATATAGAGAGAAGGTTACAGTAAATAATTAATAGAGAAATTTTATTGAACCAAATATTATATATAGAGAGGACGTTTACAGTATCTATAATAGAGAATTACAATTAATATAGAGAGAGAGAAGGTTACAGTATATATAATAGAGGAATTTACATATTATATATAGAGAGAGAGAAGGTTCCGTAATACTAATAGAGAAATTAACATATTAATAAGAGAGAGAAAGTTACAGTAATATATACTAGAGAATTATACCATATTATATTATATAGAGAGAAGTTAAGTAATATAAATGAGAAATACATATTAATATAGAGAGACGGGTACCGTAATATATAATAGCGAATGATACATTATTATATACTATAGAGAAGAGAGAAGGTTACAGTAATATTATAATAGAGCATTATTAACATATTATATCTAGAGAGAGAGAAGGTTACAGTAATATATAATAGAGGAAGTAGAATATTATCTTATAGAGAGAGAAGGACAGGTAATATCTAATAGAGAATTATACATATTATATATATAGAGACGAAGGTCCAGTAAATTATAATAGAGATCACATATTAATATAAGGAGAGAGGTTACAGTAATATATAAATAGCGGAATGGATACTATATATATAGAGAGATGAGAAAGGTTACAGAAATAATAATAGAGAAGAATTATACATATATATATAGCGAGAGAGCAGGTTCCCAGTAATATATAATTAGAGAATGAGTTAAATATGGATATATAGAGAGAGGAGAAGGTTACAGTAATAATAATCGAGAATTATACAATATTTATCTAGAGAGAGAAGGTTAAAGTAATATAATAGAGAATTTAATATGAATATATAGAGAGAGGTTACAGTATCTATAATAGAGAACTGTCTACATTATATAGATAGAGGAGAAGGTTACAGTAATATTAAAGAGAATTATACATATTATATCATCTAGAGAGAGACGGTTACAGTAATAGATATAGAGAATATAATATTATCTATTAGAGAGAAGGTTACCGTAAAAGATAAAGAGAATTATACATATTATATATAGAGAGGAAGGTTAAAGTACTATATAAATAGAGAATGTATACATAGTATTATATACATAGAGAGAAGGTTACAGTAATATATTAATAGAGAATTATACATATTAGATATAGAGAGAAGGTTCCAGTAATATATAATAGAGAATTTATACAATTATATATAGGGAGAAGGTTTATAGTAAATATAATAGAATTATACAGATTATATATAGAGAGAGAAGGTTATAGTAATAGATAATAGAGAATATTACAATTATATATAGAGAGAGAAGGTTCAGTAATATATAATAGAGAATTATACATATGTATATATATAGAGAGAAGGTTATCAGAATATATAATAGAGAATTATCCATATTAATATAGAGAGAAGGTGACAGGATATATAATAGAGACTTATACATATTTATTATATAGAGAGGGAGAAGGTTACAGTAATATAAATAGAGCATTATACATCTTATATATAGAGAGAGAGGTACATATATCTAATAGAAGAATTCTAAACTTATATATATAGAGAGAAGGTTATAGTAATATCTATAGAGAATATCTCCTGTTTATCGCTACTCTTATACATATTATATATAGGGAGAAGGTATTAGTATATATAATAGGCGGAATTATTTACATTATTATATAGATGAGGAGAAGGTTATGTAATTATATAATAGAGGAATTATACTATTCTATATAGGAGAGAAGGTTACAGTATATATCATAGCAGAATATACATATATAATAGAGAGAGAAGGTTACAGTAATATATAATAGAGAATTTGTATAATATAGATATATAGATGAGCAAGGGTATAGTAATATATAATAGAGAATTGTACATTATTATATAGAGAGAGACGGTGAACAGTTATATTATAATAGAGCATTATACATATGTATATAGAGAGAAAAGGTTATTGTAATATATAAAGAGAATTATAATGATATAGATAGAGGAGAGGCAGGTTACCGTTTAAAAAAAACGTTGTATATCTAGAGAATTATACATATTATTCTAGGGAGAGGTTTTAGTCAATAAATAGAGAATTAACATATTTTATATAGAGAGGAAAAGGTATGTAATATATAATAAGGGAATTATAAGTCCAAGTATATATATAGAGAGGAAAGGTAGTTAAGTAATATTAAGAGGAATTATACATATTATCTATAGGGAGAAGGTATAGTCATCTATATAGAGAATTATACATATTATATATAGAGAGAAGGTTTATAGTCCTATATAATAGAGAATTATACATATTATATATAGAGAGAGAAGGTTACAGTAATTATAATAGAGAATTATACATATTATATCTATAGAGAGACGGTTACAGTAATAATAATAGAGATTATACATTTATATATATTGAGAGAAGGTTACAGTAATATATAATACGAGAATTTACTTATCTAGATATAGATAGAGAAGGTTATAGTACTATATAATAGAGAATGATAATTATTATACGTATGAGAGAGGAAGGTTACAGTAATATATAATAGAGAATTTAACATGGATAATAGAGATGAAAAGGGTTTTAGGAATATATAATAGAGAGAATTATACATCATATTCTATATAGAGAGAGAAGGTTATAGTAACTTTATAGTAATATATAATCGAGATTTAACATATCTATAATAGAGAGAAAAGTTATAGTAATATATAATAGAGAATTATACACCCCCCCTTATTATATATATAGCGAGAGCAGTTACAGTAATATATAATAGAAGACTTATACAATATTATATATTTAGAGAGAGGAAGGTACAGTAATAGATAATAGAGAATTTATTACATAGTATATATATAGAGAGAGGTTACGTAATAATAATAGAGAATTATACATATTATATATATATATAGAGAAGGTTACCAGAAAATATAATAGAGATATACATATTATATCTAGAGAGAGAAGGTTTACAGGAATATATAATAGAGAAGTATTAACATAGTTATATTATAGAGAGACGGTTACAGAATCTAAAAGAGAATAAATATATATATATAGAGAGAAGGTTATAGTAATATATAATAAAGATATACATATTATATATATAGAGAGAAGTGTTATAGTAATATATTAATAGAGACTTATACATTATATATACATAGAGAGAGGTTATAGTAATTATCTAGAGCATTATTACATATTACTTATTAGGCTTTGAGGAAGGTGACCGTCAGATATAAAGAGAAATTATACATATTATATCTATAGAGAGAAGGTTTATAGTAATATATAATAGAGAATTATACATATTACTATATAGAGAGAAGGTTACAGTCATATAAAAATAGAGAATTATACATATTATATATATAGAGAGAAGGTTACAGATATATATAGAAGAATTATACATATTAATATATATTAGAGAAGGTTATATAAATAAATAGAGAATTATACATATTATATATAGAGAGAGGTTAGAGTAATATTAATGGCGCATTATTACATATTATATATAGAGAGAGAAGGTTACAGTAATTATATAATAGAGCATTATACATATCTATAATGAGAGAGAAGAAGTTACCAGTAATATATAAATAGAGACTTTTATAATATTATATATATGAGAGAAGGTACAGTAATGAATATAGTAATAGAGAAGATACATATATATATAGAGTAGAGAGGGTATAGTAATAGATAATAGAGAATTAACTATATATCTTAGAGAGCGAAGGGTCAAGTATACTAATAGAGACTTATACATATTAGATAGAGAGAAAAGTTAGTAATATATAATAGAGGGAATGATACATATTATTAGAGAGAGAAAGGTGTTATTAGTAATATATATAGAGAATTATACATATTATATATAGAGAGAGAAGGTTAACTTACAGTTAAGTAATAATAGAGAATGTTCCAGATTTATATATATAGAGAGAGGTTATCGTAATATATCATAGAGAATATATACATATTATATATATATAGAGAGAAGGTTCCGGAATATATAATAAGAATTTACAATTATATATAGAGAGGAGAAGGTTACAGTAATATATAATAGAGAATTATACATATTATATATATAGAAGAGAAAGGTACAGTAATTATAATAGAGATTATACATATATCTATCTAGAGAGCAGGTTATAGTAATAATAATAAAGAATTAACAATTATATATATATAGAGAAAAGTGTTAAGTAATATATATAGAGGAATTATACATATTAGATATAGAGAGAAGTTATAGTAATTTATAATAGAGAACTCTTACAGATTATATAGAGAGGAAGAAGGTTACAGTCATAAGAATAGAGAATTATACAATATTATCTATATAAGAGAGAGAGGTTATAGTAAATATATAATAGAGCATTAACATATTATATATAGAGAGAAGGTTTACAGTCATATTAATCGAGACTTATCATATTATAATAGGGAGGAAGGTTATAGTAATTTAATAGAGAATTATACAATATAATCTAGAGAGAGAAGGTTACAGTAAGATATAACTAGAGAATAACATATTATATATAGGAGAAGGTTATTTATAGAATGATAATGAGGATTATACATTTATTATAGGGAGACGGTTATAGGAATATATAATAGAGAATTAGACATATTATTATAGACGAGAGAAGGTGTACCGTAATATATATAGAGAAATGATACATATTTTAACGAGCGAAGGTACAGTACATATTAATAGAGAATTATACATTTGTTTTATTATATAGAGAGAGAACGGTTACAGTAATATATAATCGAGAATTATGCATTATATACGAGGGAGAGAAGGTTACAGTAATATATAATAGCGAATGATAAAATTGCTTATAGAGAGAAGCGTTACAGTAATATATCATAGAGAATTATACATATTATATAGAAGAGAGAAGGTTCAGTAATATATACTAGAGAATTATGCTATTATATAGAGCGAGAGAAGGTTACCGTACAATATAATAATAGAGGAATTATACATATTATTATAGAGAGAAGGACAGTACTATATAATAGAGAATATGCATAATTATAGAGAGGAGAGAGAAGGTTACAAGTAATATATAATAGAGAATTTATACATAGTGATATATAGAGAGAATGGTTTTACAGTAATATAGAATAGAGAATTCTACATATTATATATATAGAGGAGCAGTTGACAGTATATATAATAAGAGACCTTATACATATTATATATTAGAGAGAAGGTTATAGTCCATATCAATAGGCAATTATAATATTATTATATAGGAGGAAGGTTACAGTAATATAATAGAGAAATTATACATATATCTATATCGAGAGAAGGTTTACAGTAATATATCATAGAGAATTATACATATTATATCTCTTAGAGAGAGAAGGGTACATAAATAGATATAGAGAATTATACATATTTATATATATAGAGAGAAGGTTACAGTATATCTAATAGAGAAATTATAATATTTAAATAGATCGCAGGTACAGTAAATATATAGAGAATTTTACACCAGATAATATATAGAGAGAGACGGTTACCAGTCATATATATTAGAGAATTACATATTTATATCGAGAGATGAAGGTTACCGTAACTCTAATAGAGAATTATCCATATTATATAGAGAGAGAAGTAGTCATATATCATAGAGAATTCTTACATATTATAGATAGAGAGAGAAAGGTTTACAGGTCATATATAATAGAGAATTAAATATACTCTAGAGAGAGCGAAGGTTCAGTACATTATATAATAGAGAATTATACAATTATATATATAGAGAGAAGGTTACAGTAATATATAAAAGATAATTATACAAATTATAATTAGAGTACGAGAAGGTTACAGAATATCTAATCGAGAATATACATATCAATAATAGAGAGAGAGAGCAAGGGTTACAGTAATTATATAATAGAAGAATTATACATATTTATATAGAGAGAGAAGTTTTACAGTAAATATATAAAGAGACTTCTCATATTATATATATACGAGAGAGGTTACAGTAATATTATAATAGGAGAAGTATACATATTTATATATAGAGAGAGAAGGTTACCGTAATAGATAATGAAGAATTAAACAATTAATATAGAGAGGGTCGAGAGACGGTTTCAAGTAATATATAATAGAGAATTATACAGCTGATTATATAGAGAGAAGGTTACAGTATATATAATAGAGAATTATCAATATTATATATATGAGCGAAGGTTACAGTAATATATAATAGAGAATATAAATAATATAGAGAGAAAGGTTTTGTAATATATATAGAGAATTATACATATTTATCATATAGAGAGAAGTTACAGAATATATAATAGAGAAATAATAGTAAGAATAAGAGAGAAGGGTTATAGAAATATAGTAGCGAATCTATGACATATTATAAATAGAGAGAGGTTTCCAGTAATATATAATAGAGAAGTATACATATTATATATAGAGAGAGGAAGGTTACAGTCATATATAATAGAGCATGATACTAATTTTCTAGAGAAAAGGTTCCAGTAATATATAATAGAGAAATTATTGTACATATTTATATATTAGAGAGAAGGTGACAGTATAAAATAATAGAGAATATACATATTATATCTATAGAAGCAGGTTACAGTAAATAATAATAGAGGAATTATGCATATTAATATATATCGAGGAAGGTTATTATAGTTATAGTAATATATAATAGAGAATATACATATTAATATTATAAGAGAGAAGGTCTATAGTATATATAATAGAGAATTAACCTATTATATAGGAGAGGAAAGGTTTAAGTAATATATAAAGAGAATTATACATATTATATATAGGAGAGAAGGTTAAGTAATATATAATAGAGAATATACATATTATATAGAGGAGAGACGGTCAGTAATATATAATAGGAATTATACATATTATATAGATAGAGAGAAGGTTACATTTAATATATAATAGAGAATTATTTACATCTTATATATAGAGAGAGAAGGTTACAGTAAGATTATAATAGAGAATTTATACATATTATGATATATAGAGAGAAGGTTACCGAGTAATAATAATAGAGAATTATACATATTATATCTAGGGGAGAGGTTATAGTAATATATAATAGAGAAATACATCTTCTATATAGCGAAGAAGGTAAGTAATGATATAAATAGAGAATTATACATATTATATATAGGGAGAAGGTTATAGTAATATATAATAGAGGAAATTTACATCTTATATATAAGGGAGAGAAGGTTTAGTTAATATATAATAGAGAATTATACATGAATATAATAGAGGAGAGAAGGTTACAGGAATATAAACTAGAGATTATAACATATTGTATATATAGAGAGAAGGTGTACAGTTAATATAATAGAGAATTATACATATTCATATAGTAGGAGGAAGGTAGTATATATAAGAGAGGAAGATACATATTAATTTTATTAATTTTAAAAACAAAGAGAGAAGGTTACAGTAATATATAGATTAGAGAATTATACATATTGATAGTAGAGAGAAGCGTTACAGTAATATATAATAGAGAATTATACATATTATACCTATATAAGAGAAGGTGATAGTAATATATAAGAGAGAATATGAATATTTTATATATATAGAGAGAGAAGTGTTACAGTAATATATAACTAGAGGCACTTATACCATATTCTCTATAGAGAGCGGTTACAGTAATATATAATAGCGAATTTATACATCTTATATAATAGAGAGAGAAGGTACAGTAATATATAATAGAGAATCTACATTTAATATAGAGAGAAGGTTTACCAGTAATATATAATAGAGAATATACAATCTTATCTATGGAGAAGGTTAAGTTATAATAATAGAGAATCTATACATATTATATATAGATGAGAGAAGGTTACAGTAATAGGTATATAGAGAATGATACATATATGTATAGAAGAGAAGGGTTACAGTAATATATAATAGGAATTATAACATATTATCTATAGGCGAAGGTTTCTAGAAATATATAATAGAGAATATACCTATTATATATATAGAGAGAAGTTACAGTAATCTAAATAGAGCATTATACATATTAGATATTAGAGAGAGAAGGTTACGTATATATAATAGAGAATTATACAGCTATGTTAGAGAGAGAAGGTTTACAGTAATCTCTAATAGAGAATTTATACATCTTATATATAGGGAGAGGTGATAGTATATATAATAGAGAATGATACATATAGATATAGAGAGAAGGTAGTAGGTAATTAATGAGAATTATACATATTATCTATAGGGAGAGGTTATAGTATATATAATAGCGAATATTACATATTATATAGAGACGAAGGTTATAGTAAATATATAATAGAGAATTATACATATTTATAATAGAGAGAGAAGGTTACAGTAATATCTACTAAGAGATGATACATATTATATCTATAGAGAGAAGGTACAGTAATATATAATAGAGAATTATACATCTTAATATAGAGAGAAGGTTACAGTAATCTATAATAGAGAATTATACATATTATATAGAGAGCAGCTTAAGTAATATATCATTATCGTTCGGTGAAGTTATGTAGCCTTCCAATGTAATGTTCCAATTTCTGATTGTAACAAAAGGGCGGACGGAGGGTACTCACAGTACGCTTGTAGGAGGAGGCTGAAGTCCGGGAAGGTGCAGGCTACAGAGGCTGCGGGAAATGTAGGCTGGGGTGCCGGAACAAGGTGCGGCTGGGAATGTAGGTGGATGTGAGACGCAATGGTGCGGCTGGTTAGGTAGCTGTATGCTTGGAACAATGTGCTGTGGGAATGTAGGCTGTATGCATGAAAACATGGTCGCCTGAGGGGGTAATGTAGGCTGTATTGCGTGACCAATTTGATGCTTGCTGTGTGGTACGTGGCTGGATGCTGGACCAAAGGTGTGCTGGGTTATGTCGCTGGATGCTGCAAGTCTGTAACTGGAGACTGGATGCAGGCAAGGTAAGTCACTGGAACAGGAAGGTAAGTACTTGATACAGGGCAAGGTCGTATTGATACAGGCAAGGTAAAGTATGACGGAGCGGGATCCAAGCAAGGTAAGTTACAGGAGCCAGGGAGGTTAATGCGGCCCTGACTACCTTGGGGTAGAGTACAGGGAAGACTCACATGTTTAGCTGGATGAAGGAGGAGGAAGTGTGGGAACGGGCTGCTGGAATGCCCTGGAGACCGGAGATGGATGCTGGAGAGTACACTGGAGACCGGGAGAGATGATGGAGTACACTGGGACAAGGTGGATACAATAGAATGGTAACAGGAACAGGCTGGATACAATGGCTGGATGATGGTAAACAGGAACAACGGCACTCTGGATACAATGGCTGGATAGATTGGTAACAGGAACAATGGCGGATTACAATGGCGGATACAATGGCAAACAGGAACAATGGCTGGTAAATGGGCTGGATCCAATGGCAACAGGAACAATGGATGGATACAATGGCTGGATACCAATGGCAACAGGAACAAAATTGGTGGATTACAATGGCTGGATACAATGGTCTGGATACAATGGCTGGATACAATGGCAAACCAGGACAATGGCTGGCTACAATGGCTGGCTACATGGCAACAGGAAACAATAGCTGGATCCAATGGCTGGATACAATGGCTGGATACAATGGAACAGGAACATGGATGGATACACTGGTGGATAAATGGCAACAGGTGAACATGGTGGATTAACAATGGCTGGATACAATGGCAACAGGAAAAATGGGCTGGATACGATGGCTGGATACAATGGTAACAGGAAACAATGGTGGATTACAACTGGCTGGATACAATGGCAAACAGGAAACTGGTGGACTACAATGGCTGGATTTACAATGGCTGATACAATGCAACAGGAACAATGGTGGGACTACAATGGCTGGATACAATGGCAACAGAACAAGGGTGGATACAATGGCTGGATTAACAATGGCTGGATAAATGGCAACAGGAACATGGCTGGATAATTTGCGGAAACAATGGCAACAGGGAACAATGGCCTGGTACAATGGCCGGTACAATGCCTACAGAAAGTTCGAACCAGCAAAACCTAGACGCCAGAAACACTGACCCAAGCGGGCGTATTAGGATGGAATGAGAGAGCTTTTAAACTTCGCGCCGGGCCGGGCCCTGCGTGGTGACGGTAACAGGACGCGCGAGGACGGAAGCGTCGACGTCACTGGTCCGGGCGCCGACCAGCGGATCGTCGCTCGGAGCGGCACCCAGGGTAAGTACCTTACAGTAACCCCTCCTCCACGGGGGGGCCCTTCAGGACCCACTGCCTCAAGGTTTGAACGGATTGATTCTTATGGAAATGTCTGATTAAAACGAAGGTGCGGATGTCAACCACGTTTTCAATCCAGGAGCGTTCTTGTGGACCAAAGCCTTACAATGAATAAGTATTGTAAAGAGTTCTGAAACATATCGGGAATCCGAAATTTCCTGAATTTCCAAATCCTGCCGACCATCAAACTAAAATGGGGGGCTGGAGGGGAAGTTAGAAACTGGCAACTTGGGTGACAATAAATGGTGTTGAGTAAGGATTACATGGAAGACATTGAGATCTTCATATAGGGTGTTAACTCAAGAGGAAAGGCTGTAGGACTAATTATTTCGGAAGATAGGAAAAGGGGCCACTGAATTTGGGATCCTAATTTAGGGGTTGGTACGTGAAGATGAAATTTGTGAGGATAGCCAAACTTATCTCAATGCGAAATATCGAGGAGCCGGGACTTCGTTTCTTTTGTCTTGCAGCTTTTTTTTCTGAATTCAACAGGATTCAAAAGGATATCCTGTAGAATCCCAGATAGCAGGACATCTGGGGCAAGCATATGTCAGCGGCTGGAATTATTGCGAAAAGAGAAAATCTTGGGGCAAACCATGGATTTGGACCAGATTACAAAAAAAAGGAGAAGTCCAGGGAAGAAGTGTTGGGGAATTATTAATATGCAAAGTCGCCAATGGAACAAGTTCAGACCAATCATTTGGGACAATGGAGGATATGACACCGGAGAGGAACTGTTCAAGAGACTGATTCATCCGTTCAGCAGCCCATTGGGATGCGGATGATAGCAGAGGAAAATTGAAGTTTAATGTTCAGATTTACATAAGGATCTCCAGCATTTGGAAATGAATTATGTTTCCTCGGTCGGAGACAAATTTCTGCAGGTAATCAATGAAAGCGATCCATGGGAGATCAATAATGAGGAGTTCCAGTGCTGAGTGGTAATTGGGGGGTTATAGCGAACAAAAATGAGCCATTTTGCGTAAAACGATCAATCGTAAACCAATATTACCGTATTTTTCTTGGAGGAGGTGAAATCAACAAAGAAAATCCATGGATAGATTCGTCCAGGACGAGAAAGGTAGAAAGTGGTTCGAAAGATACCGTTAAGAGATTACGGGAGGGATTTGGACATGCACCCAAATGGGAACGGATGCTAAAAGTTCCTTGACATCTTTTTCTTAGATCAGCCACCAAACATGACACGAGATAGTAAGTGAAAATGGTTTTTTGAACTCCAGGATGACCACCTGTTTAAACAATGAGATATTGTATAGTAAGCGGTGTGCGTAAGCAGGGGGAATGAAACACCTTTGTCATGGAGTAGTAGAGGGCGCAAGAGTCCTGAAGCAGATTAATTTCGGCAGTACACCACTGAGGAAGGAATAGTACCCAGAATTTTTAGATTTGGGAATAATAGCGGCCGTGTGTCAATTCTGGTGGATTTAGAGAACCAAAGACCTGATAAGGCGTCACCTTTTTTTGTTTTTGTTCCCGGGCGAAAGGGTCTGATGGTAAAATTAAAACAGGAAAACAAAGAAAAAAAAGTGCCCGCGGGCTTGTCTGGGATTCAATCTTTTGGCTGGTTTTGGTATTTATTCTAATTTTATGGTCGTGATATAGTTCTGGGGTGACTAGTACCTTCCGGACGATGCCGCCACTCTTCCAGAGCAGTTGATGGCCAGTATTTCGATTGCCAATGTCATAATTCTCTCTCACATGAAGTAATCTCTTAGAAAGATAAGCACAAGGAGAAGTTTTCGCTCTATTCCGTGAGTTAGATAAAATTGCTCCACACCAATACTCGAAAGCATCAAACCTTCCACGTACGAAATGGCAGATATGATTCTATAAGGACTAAAAAACGGGTGCCGAGGGCGAATGCTTTTTTTAATTTCATATCCTTTTAAGGCTCTATATAGCTGCTAATCGCCAGGTATTAGGTTTGGCCCCCCTTTTCGAATGAGGTCTAAGTGGGGGAGAATTTGGAGGGAAAAGCCTGTGCTAATTGCCTATTAAGTGTGCGAACACCGATGAAAAACGTTGAATGGCTTATGTAGAAGAAGGAAGAGGGCCATTGAGAACAGAGAACACTTTAGATAAATCCATTCAAAACCCCTGGGTCAGGATAATAGACCCAAGGGAAGGAACTTTAGTAACTTCAAATAGGACATTTTTCAAGCTGTGGCATAAAGGTGATTAGGTACGTATCGTGACATGAACTTGACGAAGATGACTACGTCGAGAGGGTCAGTCTTGAGAAAATTAGAATATCTCTAGGTGACCACTACAGAATTGCCTAGAAGAATCTACTGAAGATATCATGACAAATATCTTTGGAAAAATGCTGAGCATTACAAGCCAAACGCATTACCAGTATACTCAAAATGACCATCACGGGGTATTAAAGGCTGTCTTCCCATCGCATCCCCTTCCCTGATCCGGATCAAATTGTAAGCCCCTCGAAATCAAGTTTAGAGACACTATTTGGCCCCCTTTAATTGATCGAACATTCGGTGATCGGGGAAGGATAGCGATTTTCACCGTAATTTTGTTTAATATCCCCTATAGTCTAATTATGCAGGGCCGTAACCTCATCTTCTTTTCGACAAAAAAGAATCCAACCCCATGCAGGAGAAGTGGGAGAGGGGGATGAATGATCCTCGGGAACAAGTTACCCTAACTGTATTCCTTCATGGCCATTGCTTTCAGCGGCTGAGATAGCCGGGTAAAGTCCGGGTACCGAGGGTGGCATGGGTTGGTCCCGAAGGGGTCAATGCGTAGCAATCGTAGGGCTATGGAGCGGCAAGTCTCAGCTGACTCTTCTACCAAACACATTCCAAAAGTCTTTATATATACGGTTCCGGACAGAAAGGAAGCGTACTTTTCTGGAAGAAGAGTGGAGCATGGAATAGTAGGCCAAGGAAAGACATGGGAAATGCAGTTAGAAACTCCAAGCACTATTTTCCAGAAGCCAAATCAATGATGGGTATGGAGTTTGAAGCCAGGGAAAGGTCCTAAAATAATGGTGTTGGAAGGGACAATCAATGACAGAGCAGGACAACTTTTCATTAATGGGCGCCAGTTTGGAAGGATAACTCGGAGTGATTTGGTGAATATTCTGAAGATAGGGGTCTCTTGTCAATAGCCAGTACACGGAGGGAAGGGTTAAGACAATGGTGTATGAAGGGGGAATATCACTGTTGGTTTGAAAAACGAAGACCAATGAGTTGCCTGCTGCGCCTGAGTCCAGGAACGTCTTGATAGGACTTAGAATTCTAATTTTTTTTTTAAATTGGTTATCAGGTACCAGCAGAAACGAGGAGAAGGTTCTTTTTGCCTAGAAGATTTTCTCCTCTAACCTGCTAGCAGAGTAGTTTCCGTTCGCTTAACACGGGCAGGTTTTGGCAAATGTCCTGAGCCAGCACATCATCTAGACACCAGCCCAGAGCTCTCTACGTATCTTTTCTTCTGGACGATAAATGAGTTCCCCCAATCGCAGGGTTCTTCGTGTAGTGGGCGTAGGAGCAGACTTGGGAAGGCAACTGACGATCTCGGTTTTTCTTCTGACCTGTCGCTCACGAAGAGACCGTTGTATCAATACGAATAAAAGAGCAATCATCTTCCAACAAGGAGGCGCATGATCTTTGGAGACAAGATCATCGTAATACGGTACTGATAGACCCTGTAGAAAGGGGCCGCCATCAAGGCCTCGTTGTTCGTTCAGGAATTCTGCTGAGGCATGTGCGGAAACCAATGGCAAATGTCCAACAGAACGATTGCCCTGTTGTAGTTGCAACACAAAGGGTGGGATGAAGCACGTATTTTAGACAGGATGAGAGAATACTCCGGAATGTGGGCAATGAAAAAATTGTGATGCGGACACTAATGGGTTCACATTCTGCCCACAGTGGAGAGGCCCAGGCCAGGGCTCCCCCTTCCAGCAAAGCAACAATAAAACCACGTTTTGCTCTTCTGAGACAAAACGGGAGGGTTGTAATTCAAATTGAATTTGGCATTGATTAAGAACACCCTGCTAAACAGCCTTGGGCGGTTCCCATCATAGGCAGGAGTGCAGAAGGAATCGGGGTTACATGGCCAACTTGCATTGCCGAGTGCAGGATTAGAGCGGGAGAGACGGGTGGGTGAGGGGTTGGAACAGGTGAGGGACTAGGCGTGGTGAGGCGGCCAATGAGGTACCAAAAGTGTGTGGCCATAAGCGGGGGGTTCTGTGGGTGGGATGTTCAATGGGGGAAACGTCCATCACGGGTATATAATGCTTTGGGAGAGTTTTAGATAGTTCGGACATTACTCCCCTCAGAGGCCTGCATAGGCTCCGCTTCTTCTTGTAGCGTATGGCGTGAGTGGGGGGGAGGGGGCCCTGACTCCCTGGGGTGTGTAGAGTCCAAGGGAAAGACTCACCGTTTTATGGATGAAGGAGGGAAGTATGGTGGGACTGGATGACTGGAATGCACTGAGGACGGGCGCGGTGTGGAGGTGGGTGGATGAGTACACTGGAGACCGTTGAGATGGATGCTGGAAGTAAACACTGGGATACATGTGGATACAATAGAATGGGAACATGAACAATGGCTGGCTGGATCAATGGCTGGATAGATGGTAAGCAGGAAACAAGTGCTGGGATCACAATTGGTGGATAGATGGTGAACAGGGAACAGTTGGCTGATTACAATGGATGGATAGCAATGGCAACAGGGAACAATGGCTGGATAAAATGGCGTATCAATGGCAAAGGAGAACAATGGCTGATCATGGCATACATGGTCTGTAGCGGCCAGGAAATGCGATACATCTAAGGAACAATGCAGGAATGGCTACAATGGCAAATGGATACAATGGGCTACGGAACAATGCTGGACAATGGACAAAATGTGATACAATGGCTGGTTACAATGGCAACAGACCCAGGTGGACTGGATACACTGGCTGGCTAAGCAATGGCAACAGACAAGTGCTGTGGATAACCAATGGCTGGATCCAATGGCAACAGGAACAATGGCTGGATCAATGCTGGATCAATGGCGAACAGGAACAAGCTAGGAACCTGGCTGGTACAATGGCTGGATACAATGGGCAACAGGGAACAATGGATTGGCTGGCATGGCACAACATGGCTGCTGGCGATACAATGGCAACGGAACAATGGTCTGCTACAATGGTGGATTACAAGGCCACAGGAACATGAGCTGATACAATGGCAGGATTACAATGGCTAAGCAGAAGTTTCGAACAGCAAAAACTCCTAGACGCCGAAAAACACTGCACATAGGGCGTCTAGGGATGGACCTTAGCGCTTTTTAAAACTCGCCCGGGCCACGCCCTGCGTGGTGAACGTCACGACGGTCGCTCCGCAGACGCTGCGAAGCAGAGCGTCGACGTCACTGGCCGGATGGGGCCGGAGCGCCGCCCAGCGGATCGTCGCTGGAGCGGACACCCGGGTAAGTACCTTACAGGAGGTAGCAGAATGCTACAATCCGGCGCCTGGTCCAGGAGGACGCCGGCTTTTCAAATCTCGCACCGCCCGGCGTGGCGTCGTCGTGACGTCATGACGTCCGCGACGCCACCCACCCGGAAGTCCAGAGCGGTGCAGGACCGGAGCGGCAGGTAAGTTCGTGACACTGATACCTGATGAATGTTTTGTTTGATTTTCGGGAATTCTTGAATGTACCGTGTGGAAATCCAACGATTCCCCGATCTTGACGAAGTGTCTAAATGTGTTTTCAGTGACAAGTTCCCCGGTGCCTGTTACAGTAAGTTACCATTGTTATTATATCTCTCATGTATCCGAACTTTTCAAACTATTTCTCCCTATTGACTTTAATGGGTTTGTTTATGAACTTCTGAATTAGTTCAGCCATCGGTAGTGGTAATGGCAAGTTCATTGAATAGCTTTACAGTTTATCTCCACTCATAAAGTCATAAAGAATTCAGTTTAATTGAAAAACGTGAGGCACAGGGAGCTTTGTCTCGCCTCCTGTTCTTCAAATAAACAGGAGCAGCCGGGGGAACACAGAGAACTTACCTGTGCCTCCTCTGACGGTCCTGACATTGCCTTACACTATGTGCAGGGGGTACATTGTAGATGGAGGGATGGATTTCTCCAACCCCCAATATTATGTTAGTTTGGTGCAGGGCAGGGAATGTGTTTATTCTATATTTAACATAGTGATGTATATAATATTAGGTCATTATAATAGACTGGTAATAATAGTATATATCAGTTCATATTCTACTTTATACTGACAGATGATCCATTAATTGATTCTGCCCACAAGGTGGCGGACTTGGTTTACAAACCGTCTCATATGTGGGGCATCTGATGGGAAACTTATTATTAACCAGTTCATATGCGATTTATTGTTCCATTAGAAATGACTTGATAGGGAAACAATCCCGCACCCCTTTCCATCCCCTAGGGGGCGATATCCACGCTCCATAATAAGTCCCAGACTCCATGTGGGGGTGTGGTGAATTGTGATGGGATGTTGTAGGATCCTTTCTAGGGTGTGGACCTTGCAGGTTATATCCTTACCCTGGGGTTGTAATTGGGAGGGGGGCATTAGAAAGAGTTATTGTTACCCTTACACCCCAAAACCTCAGGGAGCAATCACCATTCTGCCGATGGTTTAGATGTTTTGTGGTACAGAATTTGCTTCACCATCCCGGGTTCTGCCCAGACGGTGTTGGGTTCTGCCCAGACGGTGTTGGGTTCTGCCCAGACGGTGTTGGGTTCTGCCCAGACGGTGTTGGGTTCGCCCAGAGATGTGTTGGGTTCTGCCCAGACGGTGTTGGGTGTCTGCCTGACGGTGTTGGGTTCTGCCCAGACGGTGTTGGGTTCTGCCCAGACGGTGTTGGGTTCTGCCCAGACGGTGTTGGGTTCTGCCCTGACGGTGTTGGGTTCTGCCCAGACGGTGTTGGGTTCTGCCCAGACGGTGTTGGGTTCTGCCCAGACGGTGTTGGGTTCTGCCCAGACGGTGTTGGGTTCTGCCCAGACGGTGGGTTTGGGTTTCTGCCAGACGGTGTGGGTTCTGCCCCAGACGGTGTTGGGTTCTGCCCAGACGGGTGTGGGTCTAGGCCCTGACGGTGTTGGGTTCTGCCCACAGACGGTGTTTGGGTTCTGCCCAGACGGTGTTGGGTTCTGCCCAGACGGTGTTGGGTTCTGCCCAGACGGTGTTGGGTTCTGCCCAGACGGTGTTGGGTTCTGCCCAGACGGTGTTGGGTTCTGCCCAGACGGTGTTGGGTTCTGTTTACAGTATATAGTATAGTATATAGTATACTATATACCCAGAGTAAGGTGTTAAAACAGCATTGTACATGGCAGACAGTTGGCTGTTGACATGGTGAGAAAACGGCTGGGCCAAGACAGCACTCTTACCAGCAGAACTGATCTCAACCCAGAACAGGTGTGTTCCTTGTTGGACTTGTGCCTGAATACCACCTATTTCATATACAGGGATAAGTTCTATAAGCAAAAACATGGATGTGCTATGGGATCTCCAGTTTCCAAGCCTAAATAGAGGTGGGGGGGTTCGACACCAACTGTCTGCCATGTACAATGCTGTTTTAACACCTTACTCTGGGCATTCCTATAACACCTCTTAGCCACTATCTAATCACACCCTTAACACCTGGCTGTGATATGCTAATTGGGATTTTCCAGGGTACATAATTACCACAGATTCTTGTACAAGTCATTCTGAATTGAGAAAGCCAGTCGGATGACTAGCGAAACATCTTCAAGAACTACATTTCAAGTCCAGTTGATCTAATTGAATACAACAGATATACCATGACCTGGATGAATGAGAAAATTCACAAGCATATAGAATAGTGTAGTACAGATTATAGTATAGTATAGTACAGTATATAGTATAATACAGTATATAGTATAGTATAGTACAGTATATAGTATAGTACAGTATATAGTATAGAATAGCATAGTACAGTATATAGTAGTACAGTATATAGTATAGTATAGTCTGT
The DNA here is from genome assembly GCA_019447015.1 of Hymenochirus boettgeri. NCBI lineage: Eukaryota > Metazoa > Chordata > Amphibia > Anura > Pipidae > Hymenochirus > Hymenochirus boettgeri. The sequence goes on along the minus strand of JAACNH010001590.1, from coordinate 29,008 downwards.
TACAGTATATAGTATAGTACAGTATATAGTATAGTGTAGTACAGTATATAGTGTAGTATAGTATATATTATAGTAAAGTACAGTGTATATTATAGTACAGTATATCGTATAGTACACTATATAGTATTGTACAGTATATAGTATAGTATAGTGTAGTACATTATTTAGTATAGTATATAGTATAGTGTAGTACAATTTATAGTATAGTATAGTACAGTACAGTATATAGTATAGTACAGTATAGTATAGTATAGTACAGTATAGTATTGTACAGTATATAGTATAATATAGTACAGTATATAGGATAGTACAGTACAGTACAGTATAGTATAGTACAGTAAAGTAGAGTACAGTACAGTATATAGTATAGTATTGTACAGTAGAGTATAGTACAGTACAGTATAGTATAGTATAGATAGTATAGTATAGTATAGTATAGTATAGTATATTACAGTATATAGTATAGTATAGTATAGTATAGTATAGTATAGTATAGTATATTACAGTATATAGTATAGTATAGTATAGTATAGTACAGTATAGTATAGTATAGTATAGTACAGTATAGTATAGTATTTGAGGTTGAATAAAGAAATACGTCCATCCAGTCCAACCCATCTACCAATTTCCTCATTTCCTGCCTAACTGTTGATCCAGAGGAAGGCAAAAAAACCCCACCAAATTTATGAAGGGGAAAAAATTCCTTCCTGACTCCAAGTGGAAATGGGAAATTTCCCTGGATCAACTCTACTTTATGTATCAATCCCAGTAACTTGTAACATTCCTTGTTTGTAGAAACTCATCCAGCTTTTTATTAAACTGACCAATGAACCTGCCATAACAACGTCCACTGGAAGACAGTTCCATAGCTTTACCGTTCTCACAGTGACAAACCCTTTCCCAACTCTACTTTATGTATCAATACCAGTAACTTGTAACATTCCTTGTTTGTAGAAACTCATCCAGCTTTTTATTAAACTGACCAATAAACCTGCCATAACAACGTCCACTGGAAGACAGTTCCATAGCTTTACCGTTCTCACAGTGACAAACCCTTTCCCAACTCTACTTTATCCTCTACCCTACTGCACTGACTCTACATTATCCTCTAACCCACGCACTGACTCTACATTATCCTCTACACACACTGCCACTGGCTCTACATCAACCTCTACCCCAATGCACTGGCTCTACATTACCCTGTACACCACTGCACTGGCTCTACATTATTCCTCTACCCCACTGCACTGGCTCTACATTATCCTCTACCCCACTGCACTGGCTCTACATTATACTATACCCAACTCCACTGACTCTGCATTATCTTCTTCCCCACTGCTATCTTCTTCCCCACTGCACTGGCTGTAAGTTGTCTCTTCACAACTGCACTGGCTCTACATTTTCCTCCAACCACTGCATGGCTCTACATTAACTTTACCCCACTGCACTGGCTCTACATTATCCTCTACCGAAATCTACTGGCTCTACATTATCCTCTATCCAACCACACTGGTTATCCACTACCCCACTGTACTTGCTTTACATTATACTCTACCCAACTGCACTGGCTCTAAATTATCCTCTACCCCACTGTACTAGCTCTACGTTATCCTCTACCCCCCTACTGCACTGGCTCTACATTAACCTCTACCCACTGCACTGGCTCTACATTATCCTCTACCCACTGCACTCGCTCTACTTATCCTCTACACCACTCAACTGGCTCTACATTACCCTTTACACCACTGCACTGACTCTACATTATCCTCTACCCCACTGCACTGGCTCTACATTATCCTCTACCCCACTACACTGACTCTACATTATCCTCTACCCCACTGCACTGACTCTACATTATCCTCTACCCACTGCACTAACTCTACATTATCTTACCCCACTGCACTGGCTCTACATCAACCTCTACCCCAATGCACTTGATCTACATTACCCTTTACACCACCACTGGCACATCTATTATCCTCTACCCCACTGCACTGGCTCTACATTATCCTCTACCTCACGGCACTGGCTCTACATTATACTCTACCCCACTCCACTGACTCTGCATTATCTTCTTCCCCACTGCTATCTTCTTCCCCACTGCACTGGCTGTAAGTTGTTCTCTGCACAACTGCACTGGCTCTACATTATCCTCCAACCACTGCACTGGCTCTACATTTTCCTCCACCCACTGCACTGGCTCTACATTAACCTCTACCCCACTGCATTGGCTCTACATTCTCTCTACCCAAATCTACTGGCTCTACATTATCCTCTATCCCACCACACTGGTTGTAAGTTATCCTCTACCCCACTGTACTTGCTCTACATTATCCTCTACCCCACTGCACTGGCTCTACATTACCCTTTACACCACTGCACTGGCTCTACATTACCTTTTACCCCACTGCACTGACTCTACATTATCCCCTACCCCACTGCACTGGAGGATAATGTAGAGCCAGTGCAGTGGGGTAGAGGATAATGTAGAGCCAGTAGAGTAGGGTAGAGGAAAATGTAGAGCCAGTGCAGTGGGGTAGAGGTTAATGTAGAGCCAGTGCAGTGGGTGGAGGAAAATGTAGAGCCAGTGCAGTGGTTGGAGGATAATGTAGAGCCAGTGCAGTTGTGCAGAGAACAACTTACAGCCAGTGCAGTGGGGAAGAAGATAGCAGTGGGCGTCTTCCCCACGCACTGGCTGTAAGTGTTCTGCACAACTGCACATGGCTCTACATTATCTCCAACCACTGCACTGGCTCTACATTTTCCTCCACCCCACTGCACTGGCTCACATAACCTCTCCCCACTGCATTGGCTCTACATTATCCTCTACCCCAATCTACTGGCTCTACAATCCTTATCACCAACACACTGGTTGTAAGTTATCCTCTACCCCACTGTACTTGCTCTACATTATCTCTACCCCACTGCACTGGCTCTACATTACCCTTTACACCACTGCACTGGCTCTACATTACCTTTTACCCCACTGCACTGACTCTACATTATCCCTACCCCACTGCACTGGCTCTACATTATACTTACCCCACTGCACTGGCTCTACATTATACTCTACCCCACTCTACTGACTCTGCATTGTCTCTGCCCCAGTGGACTGGCTGTAAGTTGTTGTCTTCACAACTGCAAGGCTCTACATTATCCTCCACCCACTGCACTGGCTCTACATTAACCTCTACCCCACTGCACTGGCTCTACATTTTCCTCTACCCTACTCTACACTGGCTCTACATTATCCTCTACCCCACTGCATAGGCTCTACATTACCTCCACCCAAATCTACTGGCTCTAATTATCTCTCTTCCCACCACATGGCTGTAAGTTATTCTCTACCCCACTGTACTTGCTCTACATTATACTCTACCAACTGCACTGTCTCTAAATTTCCTCTACCCCACGTTCTGGCTCTACATTATCCTCTACCCCACTGCACTGGCTGAAACTTATCCTCTACCCAACTGTACAGGCTTAACATTTTCTTTATCCAACTGCACTGGCTCTACTTTATCTGTACCCCACTGCCTGGCTCTACATCCTCCTCTACCCCCATTGCACTGGCTCTACATTATCCTCTACCCCACTGCACTGGCTCTACATTATCCTCTACCCCACTGCACAGGCTCTACATATACTCTACCCCACTGCATGGCTCTACATTATACTCTACCCCACTGCACTGGCCCTAAAATATCCTCTTCCCACTGCACTGGCTCTACATTATCCTCTACCCACTGCACTGGCTCACTATCCTCCACCCAAATCTACTGGCTCTACATTATCCCTATCCCACCACACTGGCTGTAAGTTTTCCTACCCCACTGTACTTGCTCTACATTATACCTACCCAACTGCACTGTCTCTAAATTATCCTCTACCCCACTGTTCTGGCTACATTATCCTCTACCCCACTGCACTGGCTGAAACTTATCCTCTACCCAACTGTACAGGCTTAACATTTTCCTTTATCCAACTGCACTGGCTCTACGTTACTGTACCCCACTGCACTGGCTCTACATCCTCCTCTACCCCATTGCACTGGCTCTACATTATCCTCTACCCCACTGCACTGGCTCTACATTATCCTCTACCCCAGCACAGGCTCTACATTATCTCTACCCCACTGCACTGGCTCTACATTATACTCTACCCCACTGCCAGGCCCTAAATTATCCTCTTCCCCACTGCACTGGCTCTACATATACTCTACCCCACTGCACTATCTCTACATTATCTCTACACCACTGCACTGCCTCTACATTATCTTCTACTGTGCACCACCCCAGATCTCTGAAGTGCACGCAAAGTATAACAACATACAATAATAGGTATAAGAAACCCCCACTACCAGCCATATAACACACTAATTAAGTGTGGGTGCTTGGGTGTAATACAAATGCTATATACTACCAAATACCATAGATGGAAAAATACACCCTTTTAACTCCAAAAATAGGAGGCACTCAAATGGCATAACCAAGGGAAAAAAATATACTCCATCCATATAAAATTTGGGGTATATAAAATAGAACACTTACAAAGTTGTTGGTCTCAACCCAAACTTTGACTTTAATATGAACAATAATTAGTACATACATTTTTATATGGTTGGAATATAATATTCCCCTGGTTATGCCATTTGAGTGCCTCCTATTTCTGGAGTTTAAAGGGTGTACTTTTCCCGTCTATAGGTATTTGGAAGTTAGTGCACGCAAAGTATATGCACTTGGTATTTGATATGTATTACCAAAAAATGTATACGCTACTTATACATATTGTACATTTCAATATTTTAATCATTATCATATGTTTATTAAACAAAATCCATGAGTTATATATGATTTAATGTCCAAATGTACAGAATTTACATTTAATCAGATGTGCAAAGTAAGATACTTTATATTAAACTATGTACATATTATACCAACTTGGGGCTTTTAACACTAACTTTGTTTCATTCTATTTCAGAACCCAGCTTACCATCTGCAGAGGAAAAGAGAAAGTATGTTGGGTTTTTTTAATATATAAATACTAATATTCCAAATTTCATTCAAACTGTGTTTCCGTTTGCAAAATCCACTTTTTCATAACAACAATATTGATAAAGATAACTTCATATTAAGTAACCCCCTGTAAAAAGGACTTTTCTTTAAGAACTGTCAATTTAGCATCCAATCCAAACAAATCAGAAAAGTCTAGAGTGATATTGACATATAATTACATATTCAAGGTCCTTACATTTCTCCTACAACATTGCAAATTGTTAACACATTATACTCTTCATCCAAACTCAGGAATTGAGCCCTGTCCCTGGTTATGTCAGCCTTACTAAAGCCTATTTGACTTCTTTGCAGCAGAAGAAACACATACAAGTAAATAGGATGATCAACAAAGACGGTCAACTTACCCCCCCTAAATAATAGACTAGGTCATGCTTCATCCCGTTACTATATTTCTCTTTGGGAGAATTAAAGGGATGTTTCTTATTCACAGGGTGTAACTTCACATTAATTTAACTTCATTAGTCCGCCTCTATTGTAGTTTGGGTTCAGCTCTATATTGTTGTGGAAGCATCTAAATTCTTCTATACAAAGTAAATAAATACATTTTCAAAAAGTGGTTTGATCCAAAGCTACATAAACACGTCTGTACATATTAGTTATATACACACAGCCCTTTAGCTACTGTATGGCCCAGAATACTTCTTTAAGAGACTGATCTTCTTTTGCATTTCACCTTTCTATCCAATCAAGCAGGGAAAACAGAACAAATTAAAATACACTATACAGTAATTTATATCATGTATACTGCTGAACTTTGCAATCCCTGTCAAAGCCATAATAATGGCATTCTCTCATGTTAACAGAAACACTTTACCTTTTAAAAGGTTGCTGTTGGATTTCTTATCATGTACGATATAGAACATTTAGGATGTTGCATTAGTTATTCGCTGCTCAGCCAAATGAATGTGTTCCTATTTACTGGCAGCCTGCCACAATTCACTTGCTTTTCATTCATCAAATTCCATACAAGAGCCTTTAACAAGGTAACTACTACTCAACCCTGCCTAAATCTCTTATCATAGAACTGGGTTGCCTTCATAGACTATCACAGTGAAAGAAATTTGCAATGCAAAAACATGTCATTTATCATCAGAAGGTTGAGGAACATTCCTTCAAAGCATGTATCTCCCAGATCTCTTTGCTGCTAATTTAACTTCACCTTGTTCTTGTTTGATAAATTGCTGAGACATGAAATGCTTTACCCTCGTTTTACTTATTTCTTTTAAAATAAATATTTATTTCAAGTTCTGAGACAAATTGTCAGACTCAATGACCTGCATCAATGAGTTGCATGTCACAGGAAAGCAAAATGATCATGTAGTGTAGCAAGCATCAAAAACAATAAAACAAGTGCTAGTATTGCAGATGCTTCATGTAGTTACTTTGCCTTGACTGTGCACTAAAAAGAGTCTAAAAGTTAATATATGAATAGGCTCTTTAATTCAATCAGTGACTATCATCTATTGTTTGCCTTCTACATTTTTGTCTTATTAAGGTCAGTTGGAAAATTTTGATAGTCCTTTAGTAAAGAGAATTGTGCACAAATCACATCCATATGGACTTGCTGAACTTTTCATTTACAGACATTAATATAGAGGTGGTATCTGTTTTGCCGCTTTTTTAAAAATACATACTGTATTGGAACATAGCTGCAGGGATTGCTTCCATAGAGACACAAGCTGTAGTGGATACCGGAAGGGAGATCTACCAGAGCAATAGCAGCTTGATCAGAGAGATCAAACTCTAATAATCGTAATGCTGAGAAATAAGGCACATATATTTTATGTGAATAAGGCAAATCTACCAACACAATAGCAAATTCTGATTAGAGGCTTTAGTTCATCTTTGTGGACACGTTCATTACTTTGGATAATGTACGTACAGAAAGAACATAACCAATATTGGACAGTGCCCTAAGTTCTGTATGGGTCAGAAAATATTCTGACCCCTCGATTCTGAAATATGATGTTCCGTCATGAACTAGGCGGATTGTTCGGATTTAGTGACTTGGGACTGCATTTTAAGGGTTACCAAATGTACAAGGTTATTTTGGGTAACCCTCGAAAATAACCTTGAATGTTCGATAACCTTTGAAAAATGATCGGAAACTGGAAAGTATTTTCCCATTATATTTTCGATGATTATTGAACGTTTGAGATAATTTAGAGGGTTACCAAAAATAACCTTGTACATTCAGTAACCCTCGAAAATGCGGTCCGAAACTTCGAAAGTACGTTCCATTTTAGGATCTTCGGGTTTTTCCCGAGATCTGTACATCAAAAAAACTGAACGAAGCTTACAAGTTTCAACCATCTCTAGTTGTTATTAGCAGCCATAAAAAGCAGCATGACATGAATTTTCCTTAACATTGTTCCACTTAAAAATATAAGGGAGATTCAATAAAAGTTCTAATCGTTTAAAATGGTGCTAATTTTGCCCCAACCAATCAGCTCTTATTTAACATTTGTAAGCTTACATCTGATTGGTTGGGGCAAAATTAACACCATTTAAACTGTAAGAACTTTTATTGAGTAACCCTGATAATTTATTTATTTTTTTAGCTCTACAGTTTAAAGGGTATGTCCAGCAAAAAAGTAAGTATGTTTCTAAATGATTTACTGAAGAAGCACTATCTCTACCTTCCGTTCTTCAGTAAATCTTCCAGGAGAGAAGGAGGCCTCCAGTCTTTTGGACTGTGCGCGCATGTGCACACCGTGTGATAGTAGCAAGGACGCGTCAGGGGGGTCGGGGATTTCAGCGCTGGAGCGGATCCGGGGTAAGTGTCTCCTCCTCTCCTGGAAGATTTAGAAGAACGGGTGGTAAGAGATTTACCTCCTGTTCTTCAGTAAATCATTTAGAAACATACTTACTTTTTTGCTGGACATACCCGTTAAGATGCTATGTTTGCAGATGTCAGCCTGATCTGGCAACCAGGCACATACATGAAAATGCACTGCAGAGAATCCAGACAAATACATAATACAATGAAATAATGTAATATTACTATACAATGAAAATAATGTAATTTACTAATGGAACTACCTCTTTCTGTAAATCACTGTAAATCCCCTTCTTAGTCATTTTTCCCTAGGCTAAATGTTGCAACGCTGCTAAAAGATTTAAAAAGGAGAAATAAATAACATTTTATGATTAATTGCTAGTTTGTAAGTTTCTAGATGTGTGTAGATTAGCCAATAAGTTTCATGTGCTCTCATATTCTATATTTTATTTTTGGTAAAAAGGGGTTACATAGTTATAATTATACAAGGTTGAATAAAGACATATGTCCAACCAGTCCAAACTTTAAAACTTACTTATGAGACTCACCTAACTGTTGATCCAGAGAAAGGTACAGGTTTCACATAAAACAAAAAACAAACAGCTTGAAAGGGGGAAAATCTAGGTTCGCTTTGAAAACTAGGATATCCCTTAACAAATTTAAATATGAACCTCAGTGTTTATTTTAGTGAATGTTCCATTTGATCTATTAGACCTAAAACCTAGTTTGGATGTGATACGATAAATCTCAAATGGGTAGACATGTAATCTTTTTTTATATTCTAAAGCAATTTTGATTTCATATTATATATGAGACAGTTAATATTTGTTGGTCAAACATTTTTAATAAATTAAATGTTTTGAGTTATCTAATATTTATTTAAGAACAAATAGCATAAGATCACAGTTGGGCAATGAATTAATTGAAGTCAGGGGGGATTAATTTTTACACTTTTATGCTTGCTGATGCATTTAATTGTGGTCATAGTGGGGTCTTGTAATTCAGACTCATTAAATTGATATGTATACCTTTCATTCTGGTCCATAGATGATTTACATTTCGTTAGTGGGTCAATTACTCTGTAGATTGAGATTATAATGGAAACATGAAGCAAAATTGGTGCAATTATATGGATTTTGTTTTTATGGTGTGTAAATGTATTTTATTGCCCAAGAAAAGCTTCATTGGAAATTACAGCATTTCCCCCCTCAAATATTTAGTTTGGCTGTTTTATTCATTATTGCCATATTAACAATGTAGATCAATAATTATACATTTATAGATCAATCACGTGCCCCAATGATTCACTTAATTGTATGGATAAACTTTAATAATTGATTTAATTCTTCAGTATCCTATAGTAATTTATTCTGATGGAAAGACCAATGGAGTTAAGTTCATTCATTATCTTGGTTCTCCTATGTATTCATACTCCTCTGTATTCACAATTGTACATAAATATACATTTTTTATGTTTTTACAGATTTTACCAGAACTCTCTAAACTTCTTTATCAGACTGAAGGAGGTAAACATAGCACTAAAACAATGATAGGATCGTTACATCTTGCCTTGAGTTGAAAGTATTTGTTTTTTATATCTTCTATTCTGCTTAAGACTGCACAGTCTATTGCGCTGCCTGTTCTCTTCAATGTAGGGTTTAGGGGGGTCACCTGCAACTGCCTGACATCTTTGAACAATCTAGCAGGATAGATTCCTAAATGATGACAAGAGACTCCACAATGTTAGATTGTCAGTCCCTTATAGTCACTATGATATAAAAGTTGGTTGTGTACTCCTATGGGCTACCACTTGCCCATTCAATGAAATTTGTAGAAATTGGAGAACACTTGTTCGGTTTTATTGGGGTATCCCAATACTTTCTATTGTGAAAAACATTTCTAAGTGTGTATATTTTGACACAAATAAAATATTAAAGATAACTAAACTTAATTTATTTACTCCTAATGTGAAAGCTTTATCCTCAGAACACCTATACATGTAAGATGCAAGGCCTATTTTATTTTTTTATCTTTCGTTTTTCATCCAGAGAAAGTTTTGAAATGTACTTGCTTTCTTTGTAGAGTACAGAGTACTATAGCTCTGGCAACTTAGCAGATTAAAACTCTTGTTTATGAAACACACATCCCATGAGGTTACAGGTTTAATCCACAGCCTTAATTGAATTTTTGGTTTTCTTTTTTCCTCAAAGTTTGATAGGGAAAAAAGCAAAGATTACTTTGAAATGCAAAGGAATGTGCTTATTTTAACACCGCTTGTTTTTAACACTGTTAAATCTCTGTTCTGTGTCTGAGAGGCAGGTGTTTAACTGAGGCAGGTCTCCGTATTATAACCTCCAATACTATGTCACTTCTATGCCAGTTTTGCTAAAACACGATCTGGGTCTGTAATAATTTGCTGTCAGATTGTAGAGCAAGGCTTCATCTTGTTTTGTATGCTGTACACTATAGATCATGTGAAGTGTACCGCATACACTTGGACTAATAAACTGTGGAATTAGTAGAATTTGTGAATGGCTTCATAGCAGTGTATTTTAGATTCATGGAATCAATATTAATATTAATTATTGGTCATGTGCACCTGGATTGAATAAATAACAATGTATCATAAAAAGGAAATTATATTATAATCTATTTATAGCAAAACTAGCAATACAGATTTTTTAATGTTATCATTAATATACAGCATTGAAAATGATTGGTTGTGTAGAAAATGTATGTATGTATAGTTTATTATAAAGAGCCACTTGGGGATACAGCGCTGTACAGTAATGAAATACAATAAAGTCATACAGGGGAACAAAAACATAGATAGTTAGTACATAAATAATAAATTATATAAAATAAGTGCTAGAGCTTTGCCACAAGAAGTAAGGAGGTCCCTGCCCCCTAGAGTTTAATCTAGTTAAATTCCATCAATCACGTCCAATCCAAAAAAATGTTATATAAGGTAGATCTATTGGGACAAAACATTAACCACTATAAAACAGTCCCTTGATCCACTCACTACATGTACCCTCCAATCCCATGCCCTCTTTCCTACTAAATCATTGTAATCAGGCAGTCACCCTATACTTACCCAAATATTTAACGCCTCCCGTCATCTGGCATTTTCCCTTCCTCCTTTAAACACGCCCACGTGAAACCCATAACCAAAATAGCCTCCCTTGACCCCTATTGTCTTGCTAACTACCGCCCGGTCTCTCTTCTACCTCTAAGCTACTGGAATGTCTTGTCTTCTCATGTATCACTAATTATTTAATTCTCATAACTTACTGGACCCCTTGCAATCAGGGTTTTGTCCTGAGCACTTCATGGAGATAGCCCTGTGCAAAGTTGTGAATGACCTTCAGACTGCCAAACCCAATGGCCACTTTTCTATTCTCATCCTTCTCAACCTCTCCTCTGCTTTCGACACGGTTGATCATTCCCTCCTAATGCAAATTCTTCACTCCTTGAGCATCCGAGAATGAAGTGGCATTGTGGCTACGATCTTACATCTCTAACAGAACCTACTATCCATATGATAATAAAAACCCTCTCTGGTTCCTCTTAATGTTGGGGTTCTACGGGCTCTGTTCTTGGACTCCTGCTGTTCTCCCTCTATACTATTTCCCCTTGAGAAGTAATCAGCTCATTTGGCTTTAACTACCATCTGTATGCCGATGATACGCAAATATATTTTTCACCCCCACGCTTGTCCTGACACCCAATCACACATCAGACTGTTCACGTGTCTCCGTGCTGTCTCCTCATCGATGGCACCCAAGGCCTTAAACTAAACCTAATTAAAACAGAACTAAGAATTTTCCCACCAAACCTGGTCATATCCCACCTTTTTCTATTCTGTGGACAATATCCCCATTTACCCTATTCCTCGGCATGTGCTTAGGGGTTATTATTGATTCTGCTCTCTCCTTTTCCAATCACATTAATTGCTAAAAGCTGTCGCTTTTTTCTCATAACATTGCGAATATCCGTAGATTCCTTTCTCTTCCGATACTGCTATGCTTATTCATGCTCTATCTTATCACACCTAGACTATTGCAACCTTTTGCTTTCAGGTCTTCATGCTTCCCATCTTTCTCTGCTTTGTCCATACTTAACTCTGCTGTGGCATTATCTCGCTCTCTAAAAACCGGGAAATAAATCTCCTCTGCCACACATCTACCTGGTCCCCATTAAACAACGCATTATCCACAAAATCGTCTGTTAACATTTAAATCCCTTCCCTCTGTTGCTTCTTCTTATATTACCTCTTAGTGTCCCCATATGCCCTGCCCGTACCCTCTGCTCATTACAGAACCATCTCTTATACAGACCCCCCCACTCACACTGACTCCTCTCGCCTTAAACCTTTTTTTCTTCTGGCCCCCAGTCCTGTGGAGTTCTATTCCCTCTCTCTACTTCAAGAAACCTCAATAAATAAGTTTAAATCTAATCTCTCATACTACTCACTGAGCACAGCAAAACATAGGACTGTTGATACTGCACAGTTATTACTTTAGCACTTCCACCCTTTCCCATGTATCTGATGTTACCCACCTAATTATATTGTAAGCTCTACGGGGCAGGGACCTCTTTCCTATGTTACTGTTTCAAGCACTTGTATTTCATGTGCTTATACTTATTTATATATTTACGGTATGTATTTATTTACTGTCCCTTGTATGACTTTTGTATTCTATATTGTACAGCGCTGTGTCCCCTAGTGGCGCTATATAAATAAACATATACATACATTAAGTTTTCAATGTTGAAAATTAATAGAAAAACAATTTACATAGATTTATACAATAAACAAGTTCATGGGCATTATTCAATATCACAGTTTATGGTTTCAAATTACTAGTTACTTTTGTAAAATGTATCCCAAACAAGCAGCTGAGGGTCTGAAATCTGTTTATTGAATCAAAGCCTCCCTGTCCTTTGATACTAATTCTCCTTCTCCAAATTGTGTAACAATTTACTTTATTCTGGCAGATAAAAGCTCTTACTGATGAACCATTAGTTCCATCCTCGTAAATGTACCTAAAACTGGGTACAGACATTATGGATAAAGGTCCTATGCGTCGGGTACGATGGGATCAGTCCTTTATTGGTAATGTTTTAACGCAAAACAGTAATTTGTTATGCAGATGAACATTCAGCGATAGCTGAATTTTGCACTGGGCTGCGCTCGCCCCAATGTACTAAAGTATAGGGAGTTGACCATGATTGCAGGTAGCTCATCACGATGTGTGGCCACATCTTTCAAAGATGACAGACAGAATTCTACAGATACTGTTGTCCTCTTTTAAAGATTGGTACAGTAAGAGCCCAGCTTTACATTGTGCCATCTCTTGTAAGATCTTGGGAACAAATGTTTCATGATCACTTATAACTGAAAGGAAAATGTGATTAGCAGTATGGATGCGCTAGATGTTTGACCCTGGCAGGTTCACCCTTAATTAACAGGGCAGCATTGACAGTAATGGGCCCTACCATTGTCTGATATTCTCACCCATCTGACATTTGAGTAAAACCAAACAGTGAATCAGTGGTAAAATTAGGCCAAAAAGAGGATTCCCCTGATGGAAACACTTTGCAATAATGTTGTCCTATAATACTGGTCAATAAGAAATTGGGCTGGACAGTTTATTGGAACATTACAGGTAATGTTGAGGTAAGTATTATAAATGCTTGGCCAGCATAAGTCGATTGATACAGTTAAAAAGTTTAAATGCACCTTACTGCCTGTTTTTCAAAAATGTGTTCTGATCTTAATTGATCCAGCAACCATTCTATTCTACAAACAATAGTGCTTCATTCTTCTTCTGATTTTCTTAACTTTGCCTTAGGTCTTATTCAGCCTAATCTTCTAGATACCTGTACCTAGAACTCTCCTTTTTACCTATTTTGCATGGGCTTTCTAATATTTAACGACCAGCAGTTTGGTATGACTTTATTAGGCATATACTCTATAGGTTAACATACAAAAATGATCTCATGTCAATTTCTTAGTATTGGGGATATGTATTCATATAAGACCTACTGCATGTGCCATAATTTAGGCAATAGTGAAAAGTCTGCCACAGGGCAGACTGCCATCCCCTATAAAGTATCGTCCATGACTAGGTTAGGCCACGTATATTTAAATTACATGAAAATAACAGATCCTGTTTTTTAACCTAAAATTTCAATTGGGTGCTATCAGCTTCCTATAGGTCAAGCCTATAGAGATTGTAAAAATATCTATAGGCTTATCAAACCATCTCTTCATTCAAAGTATGGCAAGGTCAGCTGGGGAATAGGTATACCTGTCATTTCATATTACCCATAAATTCCAATGGAATCAGCCGTGAATTTTGCAAAGAGAATACGTGTATTACCAGCACTTGCTGAAATCCTACCCAATTTAGATAGGGTTGGGGAACAGCGCGGGTGCCATCACATTTCTAGTCATCAATTCATATATACACAAGTGTGAGTAGTAATTGTCAAGGAAATTTCCAGATTCAATAAAAGAGCTGTAGCATCACACTGTCAGGCACAGTATAAACGAATCTGTTTATTTTTGCCACCACATTATATTCAATTTTAGCAGCTAATTCTATGTACAAGTCTTAAAATTGCCAAGATTTCTTGTATTTGCTCCTATTTAAAGGATGTATTATAATGAATTCCAAATTATCGAGCAAAACCTGAAAGGGCTGCCATTTCAGAGATTGCTGGTAGTTCAGACAGGCCTGTGGTATAAATACTTGTCCCAGATCTTCTTTTGAAATAGATGTTAAAAGAGCCATGGCTGGTTTAAATGGCTTTTGAATATGTCTGGTAAATCTGCATGACTCTGTCAAGATAATGTTGGCAAACATTTGAAGTCTCCATATTTAACCGTTATTTTTATGAAATCTTTTATTGTAAATATTATTGGCATTAAATATGAATATTCATAGCATTGGGTTTAGTTATTATATTGATTTGCTCACATTTGTTTAATGCGCATTGTATAGGGCGATGTTGCACTGTTCTTTGTACAGTTATAGTGAAAATAACATTAAAAATGATCTAAATCTAAAATATAATAAATGTGATTCTAAAGATTTGTGACATTTCCAGGTTTCTGTGAGTAATGTTTGGTTTTCTAACTGCACATTCTTGATTACTGTGGTCACAAATAGATCTCCCTGTAATTACAGTACTTCACTTACCAGGCACAGGATGTAGATGGAGGAGGAATAGAGAATGAGCAATGAGCATTTGCCACTGTGCATCTGGTCAGTAATAACTCTGAAAAATAATAACCTGCAGAACTAAAAAGATGATTTGTCTGTTGATTTCAGTAGAGAGACAGAATCTATTAGTTAGCAATCTATAATTATCTTCTATACTAATAAAAGCCAAAGCCTCACTCACTCACTCACTCACTCATTCACTCACTCACTCACTCACTCATCATAATTCTCAACTTGCCGTGGAGGCAGACGGCTTAAATTTGGAGGCTCATTCATGCACCTTACTTACAAAAGTTAAGCAGGTTTTGTTTCGAAAAGGCAAAGCCCTCACTCACTCACTCACTCATCATCACTAACTCATCACTAATTCTCCAATTGCTTTGGAGGCAGACGGCTTAAATTGGCAGGCTCATTCATTGCACTTACTTACAAAAGTTAAGCAGGTTTCGTTTTGAAAAGGCAAAGCCCTCACCTCACTCACTCACTCAATCACTCATCACTAACTCACACTAATTCTCCAACTTGCGTGGAGGCAGACGGCTTAAATTTGGCAGGCTCATTCATGCACCCTTCTTACAAAAGTTAAGCAGGTTTCGTTTCGAAAAGACAAAGCCCTCACTCACTCACTCACTCACTACTAATCCCAACTTTGCCCACTCATCACTAATTCTCCAACTTGCCGTGGAGGCAGCGGCTTAATTTGGCAGGCTCATTCATTGCACCTTACTTACAAAAGTTAAGCAGGTTCGTTTCAAAATGCAAGCCCTCACTCACTCATCACTAATTCTCCAACTTGCCGTGGAGGCAGACGGTTTAAATTTGGCAGGCTGATTCATTGCACCTTACTTACAAAAAGTTAAGCATGTTTCGTTTCAAAAAGGCAAGCCCTCACTCACTCACTCACTCACTCACTCATCACAATTCTCAACTTGCCGCCCCTCACTCACTCACTCACTCACTCATCACTAATCTCCAACTTGCCTCACTCATACTAATTCTCCAACTTGCGTGGAGACAGACGGTAAATTTGGCAGGCTCATTCATTGCACCTTACTTACAAAAGTTAAGCAGGTTTCGTTCGAAAAGGCAAAGCCTCACTCATTCACTCACTCATCACTACCTCATCACTAATTCTCCAAACTTGCCCTGGAGGCAGGCGGCTTAAATTTGGCAGGCTATTCGTTGCACCTTACTTACAAAAGTTAAGAAGGTTTGTTTTCGAAAAGGCAAAGCCTCACTCACTCACTCACTCACTCATCACTAATTCTCCAACTGCCTCACTATCACTAATTCTCCAACTTGCCGTGGGAGGCAGACGGTCTTAAATTTGGCAGGCTCATTCATTGCACCTACTTACAAAAGTTAAGCGGTTTTGTTTCGAAAAGGCAAAGCCCTCACTCACTCACTCACTCATCACTAATTCTCCAACTTACAAGTAACATAGTAACATAGTAACATAGTAATTAAGGTTGAATAAAGACATTCGTCCATCAAGTCCAACCTATTCACTTTTTTTTTTTTTAACCCTACCTAACAGTTGATCAGAGGAAGGCAAAAAAAAACAGATAAAAAAGGGGGGGGAAAATTCCTTCCTGACTCCAAACGGCAATCGAAAGTATCCTGGATCAACCCGATCTATATGCATTAATAACAGTAATTCTCAAATATTTTAGTTTTAGAAATTATCCAGGCTTTTTTAAAGTTATTCAATGAACTTGCCATTACCACCCTGCTGGAAGACAGTTCCAACAGTTTCACGCGTCTCACTGTAAAGAAACCTCTCCTAACTTGAAGATGAAACTTCTTTTCTTCAAACTTAAAGGATGTCCACGAGTCCTCTGATATGACCTATTAGTGAACAATGCACCAGAGAGTTCACTGTATGGGCCATAATATATTTGTATAGGTTATCATGTCCCCACGCAACCGCCGCTTCTCCAATGTAAACAGCCCTAACTGTTAATCTGCCTGCAATTCAAGCCCTCTTCCCCTATTAATTTAGTTGCCCTTCTCTGAAAATGCCTCAATTCCAAGATGTCCCTTTTGTATATGGGATTCCAAAACTGCACCGCATATTCCAAATGTGGCCTTACCAGTGCCTTGTAAAGAGGGAGAATAATATTTTTCTCTCTTGATTCCATTCCCCTCTTTATACAAGACATATCTTGCTAGCTCTAGCTGTTGTACCTGGCATTGTTTGCTACAGCTAAGTCTGTTATCTACCAGAACCCCCAAATCTTTTTCCATTTCAGATTCACTAACACAGAGTTATTTATGGTGTAGGTGCACAGGGATTATTAAATCCCAAATGCATCCCCTTACATTATTCAACATTGAATCTCATCTGCCATTCTGTGCCCATTTTGATAATCTATCTAGGTCTGCTTGCAGCACTTGCACACATTGGAAGTTTCCAAAGCTCTGCATAAATTAGTGTCATCAGCAAACACAGAGACCTTGCTCTCAATGCCCCTTCTAAGTCATTTATAAAACAGATTAAACAGAAGCGGCCCCAGTACAGAACCCTGAGGAACTCCGCTTAGAACTTTAGCCCACATAGATGTAGCTCCATTAACCACCACTCTCTGTTGCGGTCCAATAACCAGTTCTCTATCCATGAACAAATGTTTTCTTCAAGGCCAACAGTCCTCAGTTATACATTAGTCGCCTATGTGGCACAGTATCAAAGGCTTTTGCAAAATCCAAATATACCACATCCACAGGTGCCTGAATCTAACTCTTACTCACTTCTCATAAAAACCAATTAAATTTGTCTGGCATGATCTATTTCTCATAAATCATGCTGACTACTACTAATAAGATGATCTTGGAGACAAAGTCAAGGATATGATCCCTTAACAAAGTTTCCATCACCTCCTACCACTGATGTTAGGCTTACAGGTCTATAGTTACAGGCTGTGAACGACTACCTTTTTGAATATTGGTATTACATGGCTTTTTTCCAATCCAGCGGCACATCCCCAGACAAAAGCGAATCTGAAAAGATGAGACACAGTGGTCTTGCTAGAACTGAACTAAGTCTTTTAAAATCCTAGGATGCAATCCATCCGGTCCTGGCGCTTTATTGATATTAACTTTGTCTAATTGATTCCGTACCATATCCTCTGTTATCCAATGTGAAGACTTCATTTCCTCCCTGCACATTGTTACAATCCTACTGTAAGGATTCTCAACAGTAAAAAACCGATGTAAAAAACGGGTAGCAGATTAGCCTTTGGCATCCTCTACAACCACCTCCGCTCATTATTTAATGGTCCACATTCTCAGTCCTCATTTTTTACCATTTATATACTAAAAAACAATCTTGGGGTTGGACTTGCTTGTTCGGCAATCCGTGTTTTATTTTCTATTTTAGCTAGTTTAATTGCTTTCTTGCACTCTTTATTACAACTTTTGAAGTCCCTGTAAGCCTGTTCTGTGCCTTCGCTTTCAAAATTTTAAAAGCCCTTCTTTTTTCCATTTCCCTTTTTACCGAGCATTAAGCCATGCAGGAGTGGACTAATTTTTTTACACTTGTTTCCAAAGGTACCGATTTGGAAATGTTATAGTTTAATATCCTTTAAAAGTGGTCCACATCTGCTCAGTATCTTTACCTAGAAACAGTTCCCCCAGTCTATGAGCAGGAGCGATTCCTTTATTAAAGCATAAAATTAGGTTCCTAAAGTTAAAAGTTTTTGTTAAGCCAGTGCACTTTAGTTTTCTGCAACCTATATTAAATGACAACTATATCATGGTCACTATTCCCTAAGCTTCCATTACCTTCATCTCCAAAATGAGCTGGGTTATTAGATATCACCAGATCAACAAAGCATTCTTTCTATAGGAACTTCTACCATCTGTGAAAGAAAATGCTCATATATGGAAATTTAAGAACTTATACCTTTGAGGTGCTGGCAGTTCCATACTCCATCTATTTCAGGGTAGTTAAAATCCCCCATAACCAGAACATGCCCCATACCAGCAGCCTTCGCCAACTGCATATGGAGATTCATTTCACCTCTTCCCCGGCATTTGGCGGCTATAACACACTCCAACAATTAATTTACCTACCTTCTTGCTTCTGTACACAGTTCCACCCATTATGTTTCTGCCGCATCGTTGCTCCCCATCTATTCCATTTTTAAATTTGCTTCAATTCCTGTTTAACATACATACATACTCCCCTCCTTTCTTATAACTCGGTCATGTCTAAATAAGGAGTACCCTTCAATATACTGTCCAGTCGGGTGAATCATTAAGCCATGATTCTGCTATACCAATTACATCATACCTTTCCTTTAACGCTATTATTTCAAGTTCGCCGGTTTTTCCAGCCAGACTCCTTGCATTGTGACATACATTTTAGATTATCAATTGATTTACTTCCATACATGGTCGTACATGCCTCCTATTCCTCTATGCTCCCCCCCTCCTTCCTTCTCCTCCCTCCGTTGGTTACTAGCCCCCAGATCCCTAACTCCTATCTACCCCTGTGTAGTTAAACGTTCCTCCCCCCCATACCTAGTTTTAAAATCTCCCTCCACACCACTAGCCATTTCTCCCCCAAAACAAGTTGCAACACCACCATTGGTGCAATCCGTCACTAAAGAGCCTGTAGCCAACAGAAAAAGTACAGCCCAGTTCTCTAAAACCCAAACCCCATTCCTACACCACTTCTCTAGCCACGAATTTATACTCCTGAGCTCCCGTTGCCTCCCTAGCGTAGCACGTGGCTGCGGAGTATTTCTGAAATCACTACCTGGAGGTCCTTGTTTTACTTGGCCCCTAATTCTCGGAAATCATTTTTAAGGACCTCCCCTCACACCTCTCAACTTGGTCATTGCACCAATGTGAACCAAGACCGCCGGGTCACTCCCAGCCCCACCCAATAATCTGTCTACACGATCCACCCATGTCGAACCCTAGCACAAGCAGACAACACACTGTTCGGCATGCAGGGTCTGGCGACAGATTACCCTATCTACCCTTCAATAATAGAATCCCCTACCACTACCACCTGTCTATCCTTCCTAGCCCCCAGTTCTCCTCCCTTGTATTGGAGATGGCCGTCCCCTGGTGCTCAAGGGAAAGGCCCGTCCATACATCGCTTGCTCGAGCCATCGTCCTCCAATCTTCACCTAAAATGGCAAATCTGTTTGGGATCGACCAGATCTGGGAAGAAGCCCCCCTATCCTTCGTCCCTACTTCCCCTGGTGACCCTTACAATCTATCTTCCTTCTCCACCTTATCTGCCCACTCTCCACCCACCAGTTTACTGGCCCGCCTAGTACCTGCATTTCCCCAAGGTTTTGCCAAGTCCTGCAATGCTGCAAGTTTACCCTTAGACTCTGTACCTCAGATTCCAAATGGGCAACCCACTCACATCGACACATACATAGGTCCCCTGGGGCGGCTGTCCAATCCCATACTGCGGCAGGATGCACATTGCGCGGGCCCAGCAACAAAACTGTCATACTAAACAGCAATAAACTTGCCTCACTCATCACTAATTCTCCAACTTGCCGTGGAGCCAGACGGCTTAAATTTGGCAGGCTCATTCATTGCACCTTATTACAAAAAGTTAAGCAGGTTTCATTTCGAAATGGCAAAGCTCTCACTCCTCACTCACACACTCATCACTAAACTCATCACTAATTCTCCAACTTGCCGTAGAGAGCAGATGGCTTAAATTGGCAGGCTCATTCATTGCACCTTACTTAACAAAGTAAGCAGGTTTCGTTTCGAAAAGGCAAAGCCCTCACTCACTCACTCACTCATCACTACTCATCACTAATTCTCAACTTGCATGGAGGCAGGCGGCTTAAATTTGGCAGGCTCATTCGTGCACACTTACTTACAAAAGTTAAGCAGGTTTTGTTTCGAAAAGGCAAAGCCCTCACTCAGTCACTCACTCATCACTAATTCTCCAACTTGCTCACCTCATCACTAATTCTCCAACTTGCCGTGGAGGCAGACGGCTTTAATTTGGCAGGCTCATTCATTGAACACCTACCATTACTACAAAGTTAAGCAGTCGTTTTGTTTTCGAAAAGGCAAAGCCCTCACTCACTCACTCATCACTAATTCTCAACCCCTTGCCTCACTCATCACTAATCTCTCCACTTGCCGTGGAGGCAGACAGACGGCTTAAATTTGGCAGGCTCTTCATGCACCTTACTTACAAAAGTAAGCAGGTTCATTTCGAATGGCAAAGCTCTCATCACTCACTCACTCACACAACTATCACCAATTCTCCCAACTTGCCGTAGAGGCAGATGGCTTAAATTGGCAGGCTCTTCATTGCACCTTACTAACAAAAGTTAAGCCAGGTTTCGTTCGAAAAGGCAAAGCCCTCACTCACTCACTCACAAAAAATCACTAATTTCTCCACTTGCGTGGAGGCAGACGGCTTAAATTTGGCAGGCTCATTCATTGCACCTTACTTACAAAAGTTAGCAGTGTTTTGTTTTGAAAAGGCAAAGCCCTCACTAACTCACTCACTCACTCATCACTAACTCATCACTAATTCTCAAACTTGCCGTGGAGGCAGACGGCTTTAATTTGGCAGGCTCATTCATTCACCTTATTTACAAAAGTTAAGCGGTGTTTGTTTCGAAAAGGCAAAGCCTCACTCCACTCACTCACTCCACTCATGCACTAACTCATCACAATCGTCCCACCTTGCGGTGGAGCAGACCGGTCCTTCTCTGTTCGAAATATGGACAAGGTCGTCACATTATCTGCCCGGAGTACTTACACACTCACGTTACCGCCTTGCCGAGTCTCAGTTACGAACCGGGCCAAAACACGCACCTCCTCAGGTACACTCCTTCTCCCGTTAGGAGTCTCTCACTTAAATTGTCCAAACATTAATGTGTGCGGTGAACGGAGCAAAGACGAGCACGTTTCCTTTCGATAACATACTCCAAACGACACTTTCATGGTCACTATTTTCTAAGCCTCAGGTTACCTTTTATAATGCGCTCCATGATGTTGGATATTACCAGATCCAACAGAGCTCCTTTTTAATTCACATGCCTCCACCCACCACTGGCCTATCTACACCCTGCTTTCCTCCTGTGCTATCTATCCCAGTGGGACTGCTAATACCCTCCCCCCCCAAAACCTAGTTTTAAGATCTTCTCAAAGCCATCTTCTCCCCTAAAACAGCTGCACCTTGCCATCTGTGAGGTTCAACCCATCCCTACTAAAGAGCCTGTAGCCGACGGCAAAGTCTGCCCAGTTCTCTATAAACCCAAACCCTTTTTCCTTATACCACTCTTAGCCACGCATTAACGCTCCTGCTGTCTCCCTAGCGTAGCACATGGCTGTGGTAGTATTTCTAAAAGCACTACCCTGGAGGTCCTTGCTTTTAACTTGGCCCCTAGCTCTTGGCAATCATGTTTAAGGACCTCTCCTCCTCCTCTAACTTTGTCATTGGCACCAATGTGAACCAAGACCGCCGCCCAAATTAATATTTCTTGTTAATGAGCATTAGTTCATGGTTTCTATTTTAATTCTAGTTGTAAATAGACATGCCTTTTGAATTAATAGAAGATGCAAACCTCTTAATTACTAGTTTACAGAGCAGTGCATATAGATGTCAGTGTTGTGTGTATTTTTAGATAGTCAATATTTCTTAATTCAAAATGTGACTGCATTCAGTAGATGATACTAAAAGATTTAAGTAACTGTTTATTATTCTGTTTGTCCCAATAGTAATAGACCTTGAAACTTCGTATAACCAGGCCCGATAATAGTTTGAAGTCCATTAAAGTTTGCAGTATTAAAAGTAAATTCTGTGCACAAGGTCTAAGTTTGATTTGTATTATAGGTGCTCGGGCTGAGACCAGCTCCAGGGTTAGTGGGGTTGAAGGATATGAGGCTGAAGGTGTCCGTGGACTGAGAGCACTTGGTGTCAGAGATCTGTCCTATAAACTAGTATTTCTCGCATGTCACGTTGCACCCACAAATCCAAGGGTAAGTTGTCTGATTGCAAAATGTTCAAACAGTTAATTGTTATAGGCAAGCTTTCGAGAGCTTCGCTTCTCAGTTCTTCAGGTCGAGCAGTACTCTGTTGCTTGACCTGAAGAAAAGAAGTGTAGCTCTTGAAAGCTTGGCCATAATAAAAAGGTATAGCCATACCCTACAGTACTCCATTTTAGTGTAAACGATTTCCTGAAAGAGCAAAATGTTTACATATTCTATACTCCTCTCACTAAGCCAACCTTTACCTTGTTACAGTTTGGTGGAAAGGAACTGCATGAAGAGGATATGACAGCGGAGAGCATCAAAAACCAAATGTCTGTAAAGGAATGGGAGAAAGTGTTTGAAATGAGCCAAGACAAAAACCTTTATCATAATCTATGTACTAGCTTGTTCCCTACAGTTCATGGTAAGTCATTACACCTCGGTGGGATACTTCAGCAGGTTAAAAGGTTGTTGGCAAGTTTATCTGACCTAACTGCTGCCTTGCTGCTTCAGGTAACGATGAGGTCAAGAGAGGCATCTTGCTAATGCTTTTTGGTGGGGTTCCTAAGACTACAATGGAGGGGACATCCTTGCGTGGAGACATAAATGTTTGCATTGTTGGAGACCCAAGTACAGCCAAGAGCCAGTTCCTAAAGTAAGAGACTAGGTTAGTTTACTTTCTCTACATGATGCAGTTGTAAAGGAAAGTGATCTGAACCAAATCTTTTTGTATAGACATGTTGAGGAGTTCAGTCCCCGTGCTGTGTACACAAGTGGGAAAGCTTCCACTGCTGCTGGTCTGACGGCAGCTGTTGTGAAAGATGAGGAATCACATGAGTTTGTGATAGAGGCCGGAGCCCTGATGCTTGCTGACAATGTGAGTATTTTGATCAGGTTCCCCTAATGCATTGGGTGTTTTCACTTGTGTCCCAAAGTGATCACTAGACCAATTGTTCCTTTATAAATCGCACAGATAGTGTATGTTTCCTATTCAGACTTTTTCCCCTGTATTCTAAATTAAGGGTGTTTGCTGCATTGACGAGTTTGACAAAATGGACACAAAGGATCAGGTGGCCATCCATGAAGCCATGGAACAGCAAACCATTTCAATCACCAAAGCTGGTGTTAAGGTAAAGCCCTCTCTTACTTAAAGGTGTTAGAAAAGAGATGTCTAACTTAAAAAAAAATTCCCAGCATTCCCTGTTTGCACTCTGTAATGTTTGTAGTTTAATATATGAAGGTGCAGGTTGGACGTCTCGGGTTTAGTACCTTAAATGGGTTAGATGTTGGATAGTTATTTTAGTCTTGATTTTGTTTCCTTTCATTTCCAGGCAACTCTGAACGCTCGGACTTCCATTTTGGCAGCTGCAAACCCCATAGGAGGCCGATATGATAGGGCAAAGTCTCTCAAACAAAACGTGAACTTGTCCGCTCCCATCATGTCTAGATTTGATCTCTTCTTCATTCTGGTCGATGAGTGCAACGAGGTGACTGATTACGCCATTGCCCGGCGTATTGTGGACCTTCATGCCAGGATTGAGGAATCGATTGATAGAGTTTATATTCTGGATGAAGTCCGGAGATACCTGCTATTTGCACGGCAGTTCAAACCCAAGGTAGTTGTGGTGAAAGAGATTTGTGGCTTTTTTGTATTTGGTGTTTGGCTGACAATGTTTTCAATGATAACAGATCTCTAAAGAGTCAGAAGATTTCATAGTGGAGCAGTACAAACGTCTGCGTCAGAGAGATGGTTCTGGTGTCACCAAATCGTCCTGGAGGATTACTGTTCGGCAGCTGGAAAGCATGATCAGATTATCTGAAGGCATGGCAAGGATGCACTGCAGTGATGAGGTCAGGAGCCCACACAGTTCATTACCCACAGCCAGCCTGGTGTAGAATTGTACTATTCAGCTTAGTCAAATAGTTTATGGCTGTAAAGAACCCTCTCAAGCAATAAGGAGTTCTAACTAGAACCTAGTTTGTTTCTGTTGTAACCAACTTCCATGTTATTGCTTAAAAGCTGTTATGACACAGTGGGGCTAATGTAGAAGTGGCGCAAAAGTTTGCCCATGCTATTAATTTGCAGCAGCCAATCTGATCTCTAATTGCATAGCAAAAAGCGAACATTTGAGTGCTGCAGATTAATAGTCTGGGCACTCGACTGTCTTAAATCCCATAAAAAATATAAACATCTACTGGATGAAGAACGCCCATTACTAACATGGTAAACAAATAATTGCCCTCGGTTACAACATTCTGGACTCCTTCATACAGAACCTCCATCAAGGCAGACTTTCCACATATACAGTGCTTGGCAAAAGTATTTGGCCCCCTTGAAGTTTTCCACATTTTTTTCACATTACTGCCACAAACATGAATCGATTTTATTGGAATTCCACGTGAAAGACCAATACAAAGTGATGTACACGTGAGAAGTGGAACGGAAATCATACATGATTCCAAACATTTTTAACAAATCAATAACTGCAAAATGGGGTGTGTGTAATTATTCAGCCCCCTGAGTCTATACTTTGTAGAACCACCTTTTGCTGCAATTACAGCTGCCAGTCTTTTAGGGTCTCTACCAGCTTTGCACATCTAGAGACTGAAATCCTTGCCCATTCTTCTTTGCATAACAGCTCCAGCTCAGTCAGATTAGATGGACAGCGTTTATGAACAGCAGTTTTCAGATCTTGCCACAGATTCTTGATTTGGACTTTGACTGGGCCATTCTAACACATGGATATGTTTTGTTTTAAACCATTCCATTGTTGCCCTGGCTTTATGTTTAGGGTCGTTGTCCTGTTGGAAGGTGAACCTTCGCCCCAGTCTCAAGTCTTTTGCTGACTCCAAGAGGTTTTCTTCCAAGATTGCCCTGTATTTGTCTCTATCCATCTTCCCATCAACTCTGACCAGCTTCCCTGTCCCTGCAGAAGAGAAGCACCCCCAGAGCATGATGCTGCCACCACCATATTTGACAGTGGGGATGGTGTGTTCTGAGTGATGTGCAGTGTTAGTTTTTTGCCACACATAGCGTTTTGCATTTTGGCCAAAAAGTTCCATTTCGTCTCATCTGACCAGAGCACCACCTTCCACATGTTTGCTGTGTCCCCCACATGGCTTGTGGCAAACTGCAAATGGGACTTCTTATGCTTTTCTGTTAACAATGGCTTTTTTCTTGCCACTCTTCCATAAAGGGCAACTTTGTGCATTGCACGACTAATAGTTGTCCTAGTTGTTTGCAGCTCGTCCAGTCACCGTGGGCCCCTTGACCGCATTTCTGATGAGCGCTCTCCTTGTTCGGCCTGTGAGTTTAGGTGGACGGCCTTGTCTTGGTAGGTTTACAGTTGTGCCATACTCCCATTTCTGAATGATCACTTGAGCAGTGCTCAGTGGGATGTTTAAGGCTTTGGAAATCTTTTTGTAGCGTAAGCCTGCTTTAAATTTCTCAATAACGTTATCCCTGACCTGTCTGGTGTGTTCTTTGGACTTCATGGTGTTGTTGCTCCCAAGATTCTCTTGGACAACCTCTGAGGCCGTCACAGAGCAGCTGTATTTGTACTGACATTAGATTACACACAGGTGCACCCTATTTAGTCATTAGCACTCATCAGTCAGTCTATGGGCAACTGACTGCACTCTGACCAAAGGGGGCTGAATAATTACGCACACCCCACTTTGCGGTTATTGATTTGTTTAAAATGTTTGGAATCCTGTATGATTTCCGTTCCACTTCTCACGTGTACACCACTTTGTATTGGTCTTTCACGTGGAATTCCAATAAAATTGATTCATGTTTGTGGCAGTAATCTGACAATGTGGAAAACTTCAAGGGGGCCGAATACTTTTGCCAAGCACTGTATAAACAGTGTCTATCTGCCATGTATCTAGGCTCTGCAATAAGTCAAATGAAAGGGTTCTTCAACTAATGGAAGTCACAGGACACCACCCTCCAGGTCTAATTTTTTTTTTTTTATGGGTTACATTACCAGACTTGAAATATGTTGAGTAGTAGTCTAGTCCAACAGGCAGTTTTCTAAGGAATACTGCCTCCTTAAGGGGAAAGAACTCTTCAAATTGTTTCATGTTGCACATAAACAGGTTTACACGTGTAATTTTGTGTGTGAGAGACTTGGGGAAATAATACATCATTGGTGCCCAGCTACTGAGTAGCAGATTATTAATAAGGTAGAAGGCAAAGGAGATAGCCGTGCCGAATCTAAAACCCCTCGCCAACCTGGACTGAACAGGAAATATAATAGAACAAAATAGAAGATACAGGCAACTTCATATAGTTCAATATTATACAATACAGTGTAATTGAATAATAATTGTGTTGTATTTCATGCATAATTAAATGTCTAGCAGATTATCCTTCTCCTGATTTACTAATGGTCGAATGCTGCATTTGTAACCATATACACTTCCATTACAACTCCTTTTATATATAGGTACGTTTGATTTTCTTTTATGCAGGTGCAGCCAAAACACGTAAAGGAAGCTTTCCGGTTATTGAATAAATCGATAATCCGAGTGGAAACCCCAGATGTTAACTTGGATCAAGATGATGAAGATCATGAAATTGAAGAGGAGGCTCCTGAAGGAGTGAACGGTAACCTACCTGTAGTACTACCTGTTTATCCTTTGTATTTCCCTACCAATAATCCTCCATCTGAGCTTTGTAATGTCTATCCTATTCCAGGAGATGGTGTTATTCCCAATGGAGTCAGCGGCCCTGTGAATGGGGTGAACGGACATGCTGATGAGGCTAAGGATGCTGTCTCAAAGCCCTCCTTGCGTCTTAATTTCACTGAATACAAGCGGATCTCCAACCTGTTAGTTCTGCAGCTGAGAAAGGTGGAAGGTTCGTGTCTGCACTTTAGCTGCTAGAATTAATCATTCAAACGTGTTACAATATAGGTTTTAACTCTCTTTGCGGTTACAGAGGAGGATGACACTTCTCTGAGGAAAAGTGAACTTATCAATTGGTACTTAAAAGAGATTGAATCGGAAATTGACTCCGAGGAGGAACTGGTTAATCGCAAGCAAATCATTGATAAGGTTATTCACAGGCTTGTGCACTATGTAAGTATCAATCTGTCAAACCTCTAAATTTGTATTTAATGTATTACACTTTGTCCTGAAATAATGCATGGACCTCTGCATTCGTTACATATCTCCTCCAGTCAGGTAGAGAAGGATAAATTAGAACTTTATCGGTTTTTCCACTTGGAGCGTTAATATAGTATTGTATAGTATTTGTGGTTGAATAAAGACATATGTCCATCAAGTCCAACCCATCTAGCAATATCCTCATTTCCTGCCTAACTGTTGATCCAGAGGAAGGAAAAAAAAAACAACAAATTTATTAAGGGGAAAAAATTCCTTCCTGACTCCAAGTGGCAATCGGAAATTTCCCTGGATCAACTCTACTTTTTTAAACTGACCAATGAACCTGCCATAACAACGTCCACTGGAAGACAGTTCCATAGCTTTACCGTTCTCACCGTGACAAACCCTTTCCCAACTCTACTTTATGTATCAATCCCAGTAACTTGTAACATTCCTTGTTTGTAGAAACTCATCCAGCTTTTTATTAGGCAGGTTCATTGGTCAGTTTGTAGAAACTCATCCAGCTTTTTATTAAACTGACCAATGAACCTGCCATAACAACGTCCACTGAAAGACAGTTCCATAGCTTTACCGTTCTCACAGTGACAAACCCTTTCCGAGCTTGAAGCCTAAACCTTTTTTCTTCAAGTCTTAAGGGATGTCCACGTGTCCTCTAACATGTTCTATTGGTGAACAATACCCCAGATTATACCTCTCTGGATATGTAGATATTACTACATTATTATTATTATATTATTTATACATTACCATATTATGTTTTTTTTATTACATTCAGCCGTGTCACAGATCTAATCAGCGCTGATTAATTGTCTCTT
>JAACNH010001589.1:0-66746 GCA_019447015.1 Hymenochirus boettgeri | reverse complement strand
ATATC
Organism: Hymenochirus boettgeri; assembly: GCA_019447015.1. Lineage (NCBI taxonomy): Eukaryota > Metazoa > Chordata > Amphibia > Anura > Pipidae > Hymenochirus > Hymenochirus boettgeri. The sequence continues at coordinate 66,741 of JAACNH010001589.1, read as the reverse complement.
CACTGTACCAAACAGAACGACCAGTATATGTTTAATACCAGTATTCTCAATATATATGTATCCACGTTACCACCAGAAATACAGTATATGTACTAATACCAGTAATTCTCATATTATATAGGCATACCGTACCAACAAAGACTACAGTATACTGTACTCAATACCAGTAATTATCAATATTATATAGTTCCCTGTACCACACCAGAAAACTACAGTATCGGTATTAATAACAGTAATTCTCAATATTTATACCGTATCCCGTAACCAGATAAAGTTAAAGTAATATGTACTAATACCAGTAATTCTCATATTATATAGTATCCCTGTACCAACCAGAACTACAGTATATGTATAATAACAGTAAATCTCAATATTATTATAGTATTCCCGTACCAACCAGAACTACAGTATGTGATTATTACCAGTAATTCTCAATAATATAGTATCCCTGTACCAACAGACTACAGATATATATTATAAAGTAATTCTCAATATATATAGTATCCCGTACCAACCAGACTACAGTATATGTATTAATACCAGTAATTTCAATTAGTATAGATCCCTGTACCAACCAGAAACTACAGTATATATGTAATAATACCAGTAATTCATTCAATTAATCTGTCCTGTACCAACCAGAACTAGTATATGTATTAAACCAGTAATTTCTCAATATATAGTATCCCCGTACCAAAGAACTACAGTATATGTATTAATACCAGTAATTCTCACATATTATATAGGATCCCTTTACCAACCAGAAACTAAGTATATGTATTAATACCAGTAAATTCTCAATATTATATAGTATCCGTACCAACCCAGAACTACGTATATGTATTACTACCAGTAATTCTCAAAATTATATAGTATTTACGTACCAACCAGAACTCAGTATATGTATTAATACAGTATTCTCAATATTACATAGTTTCCCTGTACCAACCCGAACTACAGTATATGTATTAATACCAGTAATTCTCAATGTTACAATAGTGTCCACTGTACCAACCAGAACTACAGTATATGTATTAATACCAGTAATTCTCAATATTATATAGTATCCCCGTACCAACTAGAACTACAGTATATGTATTAATACCAGTAATTCTCAATAGTATATAGTATCCCTGTACCAACAGAACTACAGTATATGATTAATACCAGTAATTCTCAATATTATATAGTATCCCGTACCAACCAGAACTACAGTATATGTATCTAATACCAGTAATTCTCAACTATTATATAGTATCCCGTACCAACCAGAATACAGTAAGTATTAATACCAGTAATCTCAATATTATATAGTATCCCGTACCAACCAGAACTACAGTATATGTATTAATACCAGTAATTCTCAATTTATATAGGATTCCCGTACCACCAGAACTACAGTATATGTTACATACCAGTAATTCTCAATATTATATAGTATCCCTGTACAACCAGAAATACAGTATATGTACTAATACCAGTAATTCTCAATATTATATAGTATCCGCGTACCAACCAGAACTACAGTATATGGATTAATACAGTAATTCTTCAATTATTATGATAGTGTCCCTGTAACAACCAGAACTACAGTATATATAATTAATACCATAATTTCAATATATTAGTATCCGTACCAACCAGAACACAGTATATGTACAATCCAGAATTCTCAATATTATATAGTATCCCCGTACAACCAGAACTACAGTATATGTACTAATACCAGTAATTCTCAATTTACATAGTATCCTGTACAACCAGAACTACAGTATATGTATAATACGTAATTCTCAATATTAAATAGTGTCCCTGTACAAGTTCTTTTGCTCAAATCAGGAGCTTGTGATTGTGACACAAACACCAATGTGTGGTTTAATGTACCCTCAGTAAAAGGATATTCAGGCATGGATCAGGAGAAATGCTGCTGTTGGAAATATCTACGTGATGTGAAGCCAAAAAAAAGGGGAGGCAAGTAACTGAAAAGGGATCATTGTTAATCCCTTCCATGTTGTTCAATTTTGTTAAAGGGAGAGGTTCCACTACATGCGTTTGCGTTGTGTATGCCGTTTGAGTGCGTTTAGGCAATACGTTTTGTTTCTGTGCATTGCCGGTGTCGGTCCATTTGAGCTGGTGTGTATTTTTTAGAAAATCACAGAAAATATTGGAGAAAACACAGAACATAATTTTGTCAGCATGTGTCCGTGGTATTTTGCGTTACTCATAGACTATTATTCAAGTGCGATTCTAAACACACACGGACCAAAAGTTGTGCCCGCATGCAGATAGAAAAATGGACCAAATTAAATTTAAATGCAAATTATATAGGGGAACTGAGTCTTGCGATTCCATGATATCTTAAATATTCCAATTCGCAAAACGGAAAAATTTGCTACCCAACGCACATAGATAGATAATGGTGATGAGTTCAGGTTTTGACTTTAGTTTTGGAAATTACGGATCCGATAGAAAATTTCTAAATTTTTAAAACTCTACAGTAGAAAATTGATTTTAGACAATTATAAAAGTTGAAATCAACTGGGTTTGGAATCGGATTTTGCGAATTTGAGTAGGTCTGCAGAACCGATATCGGAATTAGACTGTCCAGTTTCTTTGATCTCCTAATAGATGGTAATGGGATGATCGGGCAGTAAAAGTCTTATGCAGACTTGCTACAGTAAAATATTTTCCTCAATTTCTGGAATGTCTTTGGGAATTGAATTAGAAATCCAGTGATATGTCATTTAAATCCTCACTTTCTAGGAAATTTGTGGGTTTATCCTTAAGAAGTTTTACTTGACATAATAGATTATTACTATGGTAACATGATGCTAAAAAAGCTGGCTTAAAAAAAGATGGTTTTTGTCCATATTAAAGACGTTTGTAAGCTGCACAAGATGCCCAGAAAGGAACGCCAACTGTGGAGGACTCAATGTGTCCAAGACAGAAGAATTTCTATCCTTAAATGATAATATTTCTATCATCTTTTTATCCTATCTATTGTCTTTTTCCTTATTTCTCTCTCCCCCGATTTTGGGAGTTTTATTAAATCCATGGACACCCCAATAGTGAAGCCAATAACGGAAACCTCAGCTTCCTCCTCATGGCTCCATCCAGTTGAGCTCCTCATTGTTCCCTGTTCCCGGTCGCCCTGTGGATAAACCTGCAGTTACGTATAATCACTTTTGGAATCAACGATCATAGCTGCTCTTCCTCCGTGGCCAAGGACTATCATGGTTTACATTGCATTCAAAGCCACCAAGCCTGGGAGCTTATGGAGAAATGCGGTGGGAGTCAAACTGTCCAATTCTGTAGTATTGATATGTTAATCCATTCAATATAATTGTATGACTTGGTTGGCTATTTTCCTCCCTGTCAGGATATGGACATTCACCAAATTCCCCGGGAACAATCATCAGTCAGTGCAATGGGGATCAGTATTGTACCTTGTACTAAGTTATTGGGTGATATGGGCTTCTGGCTAGCTGTTAGTTTTGTTTTAGCATTTTTAGCTCGGAACTTACCAGGACAATTTGTGGTTGGGGGGGGGGTGGGGGCAGGGGGGGGTGGGGGGAGGGGGGGGGTGGTGGGGAGGGGGACGGGGGGGGGGGCGGGGCGGGGGGTATGGGGGGGGACGGGGGAGGGGGGGAGCGGGGGGTGGGGGAGGGGGGGGGGGGGGGGGGGGGTGGGGGGGGTGGCGGGTTTTTTTTTTTTTTTTGTTTTTCTTTTTTTTTTTTTGTTTTTCTTTTGTTTTTTTCTTATTTTTTTTTTTTTTTTTAATGAGGCCAAGTACATCCACTTCAGCATGCGGGTCTTCTGCAGGTTTGGATTCACAATGATCCCGGCCTATCTGAGCACCAAAGGAAAAACCTGTGTGTGATGGAGATAGTGCCATATGACCTCAAGGCTGGACTAGGTAGGATGTATATTATACCCAAAGTTACATCATTGATTTAGACCGGAAATTAATACAAAAACATATTTACTGGGAAAAAAACTGTAATCTGATCTAGTTAAATGTACATTATACCATTATCGATTAAATATTTGGCTTTAGATTTAATAACTCATGACTATTCATTTAAAATAACCCACCAAACTATAAAACTGAATATTAATATATTAACGGATTGTAGCAGGATATAGGCCAGTGTATTTAAAAAAAAAACTTTTTTTTTCTCTTTATTCTAATAACATCAAAAATAAAACTTATGGTCAGGTTAAGCCTTGTACTTATGGAGGATAATGTGTGTCAGCATAACTAGATGCCCTTAATCATGAAATCCTGACAATAGCCCTCCCAAACATTTGAAATCTTACGCATCCAATCAAAGCACAGGATATTTAAACCATACTTAACTAATTTCTATCTTAAAGGAAATGTCACGTCAATTTATTTTTCCCTTTGTAATGTCACATTGCTCCTTTCCTGATGCATCCCTAGGCCCCGGTCTTCCCTTGTGGTTGGAGTTCAATACCGTGTTTGCTCATGGTCATCTGGGACTCCTCATTCGTTATTTTGTCCATGTTTTCTTATTATTCCTTCCTATGACCCCAAGGAGAACTACTTCCGGGTTGTTTTAGGGTGGATGTTTATCTTTTCTCTCCATCCCCATTTTGTTCCTTCCTTCCCTTTTTCCTTTATTCCCCCTCCCCCCCCCTTATGGTGTATAGCATGAATATGATTGTGAATAAGTTGCGGTAATATCTCTCCCTCTGTGCACCTGCATCTATTACATTTATCAAGGGTAAACCATTTGGAGAGGGGTTAACCTTACCTATATCAGGTGACTATGGAGGTGAGAAAGGTGAGATGCATATGAAACAAATGGGCAAGTCCATGCCCCAAAATGGAAAACTTAGATACAGGTAAATTCACCCCCCAAATTCTTACAATGTAGAGTTTAAAATCTTGAAATATATAAGTCTACCTGAAATTCTGTTTAAGTTATTCCCTTGTTTCCATGTTTCTGCTTCCTGGTTCTTCCAGGTTTAGCAATGTCAATATGGATTAAAACAGTTGACATCAAGACAATGACTGAATGTTAATCTCCTGTTGCCTCTATGGCATGCCCAGGTCAGTCACAGGCTCAGTAAGGTTTGTTAGTGGTCATTTCCATGGAGGCCCCCCCCCTCCAGAAGCAAGCAGGCATACAGTAATGCATTCAAAGGAAAACTATGTATATAACATATTTCAAAGAGGCAATCTTTCTAAAAACATGTTCTCTGATGAGGGTGGGAGTTGTCCGTGCAGGCTGATACGATGGTTCATTGTATGCTTGATGATTAAATAAAGATTGGATTTTATCGAGACTGGCAGCAACGATGTTCAGAAAACGGTATAAGCAGCAGTTAAACCTTTTATTTAACAGCGTATTCTTTATCCCTCTTAGATCTTCTTTCTCTTTATGTTTACATTATAGACTTGGTTTGAAGTCTAATTAATCTTTTTGAGACTTTCTTTGTTTTCTGATTCAGATATTTTTGTGAGGTAGTAGCTTTGAGTATGCTTGATTTTCTGCTGAGAAGGACGATAGCTTTCTCTTCTGTAGACAAAGATTTGAGTCTGTCATGAAGATAAAAAAGCGTCTTAAAACTGTCGACATCAGACCCCAAATTCTTGTTGCAATCTGAGGCAGCCCTTTCAGTCATAAATTACAATAAGAGAACAGGGTTATTCAATAAAAGTTTTATCGTTAAAATGGTGCTAATTTGCCCCCAACCAATCAGATGTTAGCTTCAATGTTAAAGTAAGATCGATTGGTTGGGGCAAAAATTAGGCACCATTTAGAATGTCAAGAAACTTTTATTTAATCTCCCTGAATGTCGTTAGTGAAAAAATGTAAATAATTTGTAATTCTACTATTTTCCGATACAGAAAACGGTGAAAATTTTGTCCAGCCATCACTATTAATGGCTCTTACCTGAAAATGGGTATAACTCCAACCATGTTGTTTAATAAGTCCAGAGAGAAGGCCATCATTGAGGAAAAGCATATGAGCACTTAAGTCAAAGATACCATTATTTGCAAGGGATGGGATATGCCAAAAAGGGAGGTTCCAACATTCCTTCCTTCCGTAGTGGTGTTGCTGGCACAACAGGATATCTGTAAATCATCTTTTACATAAAGTTAGCAAAGTATATTTGTCATCTTCCAGGTTTTCTATTTAGGGTTGGCAAGGAAACAAATGTGCTTTGAAAACTGAATTATTTGGTAGTTTTCTTCTTGGGACACAAAAAGGTAGAGGTAAACTCAACGTGAGTCATTCTAAGTTGTTTTTTCAAAAAACTCTTTATCTTGTAGGACACCCATTTGAATGACCTGTATTCTTTACCCTTCAGTAAAAGCAGAATTGCTCACCTTTGTGCGTACGTGCCAGACGTATTTTCTAAGATTGTTCCATCAATAGGTTAAGACAAGTTTGTTAGTGTGGACAATAGAAAAAAAAAACAAAAAAAAACCCCCCAGGACTAGGAAATATTATAATTTTATTTTCAAGCACATAGTGTTCCTTAAAACAAGATAGCGGAATGTTACTTTTCTACTGGTATTGATTAAATTATTTGCTTAATGTCATTATTTGTGCATTTTATTTGTAGAAAATGTACCTTAATGCACTAAGAATACGAGTGTTTTTAAAAAGCTCTGGGTTCTTTTGAGTACAATGATGCCAGACGTGTACAAACTCGCTTCCTGTCCAGACCACCAAACTAAAATAAAACATTCTGATTTTTACACCAGATTCAAATATATAAGCACTTTGTGGGAAAACGTACATTTCCGGTTCTTTAAGTGGGGTGATTTTTCTCAAATCCAAATAGCCAGAAATTATAGATATTAATAAACCAACGCAAAATGTGAAAAACTTACATCTACATTAATAATGTCGTATATAAAGTAAAATGTATTGGGATTGTTTCTTGTCTAATTAGGTAGGCACAAAAGGTGCAGTCATAGATGGTGACAGTTATGTCTTTTAATACGCTGTTACAATATATACCACATCACCTTTTATTATGCACAGCATTTTCAAACATAAGTTCTCAAATTTCCTGTTAATGATTCCATCTGTGATGTAAATAAATGTTTTTAATCATTTATGGCAACGGATCAATGTTTTGTACACATCAATACTGTAATTGTTTGTACATTAGACCACTCCTATGCAAAATAGGGGCGTGGTTTTACCTAATGGAAGGCCAGTTGAATTGTATAACAGGTAAGCAATGTGGAGGTGCAACATTTCCAACTTGTGGGTAGCAGACACCTTGTGGGTTCGTCCATTGGGAACCAGCAATATCACAGGAAATCAAGAAGCGAGGGTCGCACTCAAATAATAATTCAATTTATTGTGAACCACACATCACACTAAAACAAACGTTTTGGGGGGCATACCCCTCTTAGGTGATACAGTGCAAACTGTGCTCAGGGGAATATATAAAGACTGTGGGACTCATGTAGGTCCCACCCTCAAATTGGGGTGAACCCAATTACAAGTGTCTCATTAAAATGACTGCAAGAAATATGGGCAATTTGTTGAAAAAAAACAAGGTACCCTAAAATTACTTTAACCTATGATTTCATAAGATTCATTATCTAGATGTGATGGTAAGTTTAAACAGGAATGGGAAAAATCTAAAACAGATCTATTTGTAAGAGCACAGAATAGAAACAAACTATTGTTAGCAAGCAGGTTCCACCTAAAAATGTAAAAGCAGGATTGACCATACAGACAGTTTTAAGGCTTCGAAGAATCGTAGGCGATGATCGTTAGCAGGGTAGGAAGAACTGAAATGTTGAAAAATTTGTTACCAGAAAGTTATGACAAAAGGGACCGTAAGAGATGATGAGAAACCCTTCTACTCTATTTGAGATGTCAAACAAAAAAATGATTGTGACAGACTACCCTTTGTGTCACCGTACATGTACGGTCTAATAAATATTCAACAGATAATTAGGAAAAACTGGTACATCTTAAAATGGACCAACAGTATGGGTCCCTATTTACTAAACCCTCCAAATTTTTCTTATAAAAGATCCAAGAATTTGGGAGAGAGCTCATTACAGACCGATATCTTGGCTGAGAAAGGTTCAGATAGGCTATAGTGACGAACAAATGAAAGGGTACCTACATGTCGTAATTGCTCTGGTATGCAATGCCATAATTTAGGGTAGTGTTGTTAACAACCCTAGCAAAGGATTTGAGAGATTAAAGCTGAGACAGATGCAACATGTAGGACAGGCAGGTATAATATACAGCTGAAATGCCCATGACGCAGGGCCTCTGTAGGGCAAATCCAAAAGAGAAGTGACGCTCAAGGATCTTGAACATAAACGGGACATTACCAACTTTGAAGGGTAAAAATAAGAAATATGAGACTCCAGAAGTAGACAGCACAGGGGCCAGTGACAATTAAGGGATGGTACTTGAGGCAGGAGAAAGGAGCATGAGGAGAGGTGATTTTAATAGGAAACTGGACAAAAAGAAATTAGTGTGGATTGATAAACTTGGGACTTTGTCTACATTGCGAATAAGGAATTTAATTTATCTGCTTTTATAGATCCATTGTATTGCGTATGGCTTTTCACTAGCAACTATTGTATTGTTGCGTGTGAAGGTTCTCATTTCATCCAGGTTATGTATATTGTTGTATTCAATTAAGACACGGAATTGAAATGTAGTTCTTGAAGAGTTTCGCTAGTCATCGCTGGCTCTCAATTCAGAATGATGTACCAGAATCTGTGGCACTTATGTTTACCCTGGAAAATCCCAATTAGCACCTGGGCGTAGATATGCTAAATTGGGATTCTCCGGCGTACATAATTGCCACAGATTCGTGTACAAGTCATTCTGAATGAGAAAGCCAGTAGGATGACTAGCGAAACGTCTTCAAGAACTACATTCAGTCAGTTGATCTAATTGAATACAACAGATATATTGTATTGTTTCTTCTTTCTATGTACCATCTTAGATATGATGATTTATTCAATGATATGGACATTGAGCCATCTTGAGGTTCATTGAAGGATCATCTCTGTATTTCAAATTCAGAATTTTTTACTGTTTGTCATGTTCTTTTAGCCAGACCTAGTATTAGTTAAGATGTTTTAAAAACTAACCACTATTAGCACTTTTATACAATGAAAGGAGACGGGATTACTTTCACATGCCACTTTATTTGCATTAGTAGCATTTGCACACTGCGTCACTTTTTGAGTATTGTTTTAAACATAAATTAATGTAATATCAATGTATTTCATATATGGATTTGATAGCCCTATTTTTAAAGATATATATGTGTTTATTGTACCTTGTTTTTAAACAAATTGCACATATGAATTGCAGTATTTTAATGAGACCTTGTAATTGGTTCTCCCCAAATTTGAGGGCGGGACCATTACATGAGTCACAGTCTTATATATTCCCTGAGCACGTTGCACGTGATAAACTGAGAAGGGGATATCCCCCCGAAACGTTGTGTGATGTGTGATGTGGTAGTTCACAATATATTGACTAATTAGTGGACGTGCTACCCTCAGCTTCTTGATTTCTGTGGACAGTTGCATTGTATGCTTGATAAAGCAGCACATAACTACGAAACACTATAGCTTTTGAATAAACAATAAATATTTGCAGTAACATACTGCTCAAGACTCATTACGTTTGAGTTTTGAACCTTCTTTCCCCTTTTTAGAAATCTGCCTAAAAAGTGGTCTGGATATGGGAATGGTGGACTCCTAGGTAGGTAAGTGAATTTGTTGCCCAGAGGAAAGGGTGTTGTTGCTATGTTGAACCAGTTTTGAGGTTACTAAGATGCCAAGCTACAATTAAGAATGGTTTATTTGTTGAAGTGCGAGTAAGTAAGATCAGGACATATAGATGGAAGGAATTCTGCACATTCAGATGAATAAAAAGGAACATTCCTCTGCATAGCGATATTTTCAATCTATTGACATCCTATCTTAATTGTCTCTAAAAAGACAGAATATTTCTAAAATATCTTAGCAAATGATCTTAGCCTTGGAGATTAAATAGTAAGGGAGGAAAGTGGGCACCTTTGTCTGGTGTCCTATGTTTTTGAAAGGGGTTGTTTTCATCCTATTTAGATTAAGGTGTTTCAGAGTTTTCATTTGTAAGAATCATGTCATTGTAAAGATTTATTATGTAATTCAAGGAGACCCCATTTGAATGCCTTCAAGCGCTAAGCAAGATTTCTTTGGGGTCATTGCGGTATGAGCAGTTATTGATGCAATGGCTGTTCTCACTATCCTAGGGTCTTGTTTGACTTTCAACCTTGAATAATCTGAGTTGTGACCAAATGGGCTATTATTGTATTTTACATTTTATAATCTAGGTTTTAATAGGAAAATGGAACCGATAAAAGTGTGTGAATGGGATTTTAAGCTGTTTGTTTAGTTGAGAAATCATTTAATCCTCCATTGGCTCTCCATGTTAGAGAATATAAATAAAAAAGGTCAGGTAGTGTGGTAAAATTGTATATTAAGAATTTTATTATGTTCAGCAAGAAGCCATCTTTGAGAGACATTTCTTGTGAGTGAGTTAATTGGTCTAAGGATTTTTTGTTGTGTAAATGGTCTGTTTAGGAGATCTGTTGTTATGAGTTTTATTATTTCAAAAACTGGTACAGTGGGGTTTTGTACTTAGCTACTGTGTGATAGGTGAGGTCATAGTAAAGTTTATTAAATACGGTGTATTTGTGTTTTTTTCCTGTGAGAAGTATGTCATTTTTTGATGCCATATATGACCTTAGGACTTCTTGGGTACCATTTCATTGAGGGCATGTAGAAGGATCAAGGTTTAGTATGCAATTTGTTATGGAGGGTTGATCAATATTTTCTTGTGTCTAACCTCGAATCGTTATGTTTCAGTAAATTGCTGTGATTGAACATTTCTGCAAAGAAACTGTCTTGGAAGTCCTGCATTATAAAAGCGGAGATGGACAGCAATTATAGCTAAGATGTGTGTAGTGGAGGTTTGTATGAAAAAGTGTAAGCTGGTTAAAATACATATGCATATGTCCCAGTTGGAGTTAGTTGCTGGCCACATCTTGTGAACACTACACATATGGCATACCGTATTATTCAGGAAATGTTGGAGGTTGACGATTAAAGGAAATGTCAACCCCAAAACTATAATTTCAATATGTTATTGGCCTGTTTTTTAGATTTAAAAACAAAGCAAACAACACTAACATCTATTTAGGGAAGCCTGCGATACATAACATTTTAGTAATATGCAGTCGAAGAACAGGAGTCTCTGCGTGTTAAATTCCTTTGCAGCCTGGATTGAACTTGGAGCACAATAGAGGTGGTCGTGTTGATGATGTCCAAAGTAGTTGGTAACCCCTTAGATCCCGCCCTCTTGAAATCCACTGGGCAATGAGAGCATAGTAAGTAGCGTAGGAGTAAGTTAGTAGGACACACACACACCCTAATGCAAAATCCATTCTCTGATGCAGAGGGACTGTCAGGATCACGCCAGGTGATCAAATTCTAGCTACTGATCAATGAAGTTCACAAGTGGGTGGGAGCAAGGTCACGGAATTGTAGCAGGTACTTGCATTGCAAAGCGAGTACAGGCTTAGTGTGGCTACACAGAAATGGGGCCACATCTCTGATGAAACATGGGAGTTTTCTTACAAATAACTTGGGGGTTAGGTAAGCTACCTTAACACCTACCACATATCAAAAACATTTTTGGGAAATAGCACGGGTAGCCAAGTAGTAATTGCAAGTAGATTAGCGTAAATTTTGTGCTATCATAAAGCCATTCCTGACAGTGTCGTCCGAACCACAATGCGAACGAAACACTTCCATCTACCGACCGGGATCCCACAATGCAGTAGTGCAATCCTAGACTTTTTCACACCTGAAAAAAAATGTCCAAATACTGCACCCCTACCGCGTAGTCATATTGTGGTTTTAATGAAAGTGGGTGATGCTTGGTCGGAAGTGGGGTGTGGCTTGTCCCAGAAGTGAAAGGGACTTTGTTCACATTCAGGGTTATCAATAAAAGTTCTTCAGGGTTATTCAATAAAATTATTATCGTTTAAAAATGGTGTGCTAATTTGCCCAACCAATCAGATCTTATTAACATTGAAGGCTAATCTGATTGGTTGGGGCAAAATAGCAACATTTTAAACGATGGGAAACTTTATGAATTCTACTGCTTATTGTGTTAAATGGTTCTAATTTGCCCAACCCAATCAGTTCTATTTAACATTGTAAGCTTACATTGATGGTTGGCGCAACAAATTAGCACCATTTTAATCGATAAGAACTTTTATTGAATAAACCCTGATAATGCCCACAATGACCTGGTAAATTAGTTCCAACAGTGACTGGTAGTAGATGCCCACAGTGACTGGTAAATGATGCCAACATTGATTTTTGATCTGACAGGGCGACAAGAATGATGTTGATCAAATGAAATGCCAGTAAGAAGGGGGGGAGGAGTCATCGCTGCATTCTGTTGTGGCAATGAAAGTCACAGCTCCCCTGCCATTTAAAGTCACCGTCCTCTTGACAATGTATGTATTTGTACAAATGGAAGTTTTGGGGGGCCCCTGGCCTCGGGCCCCAGGCACATGATGCCAAAAAGAAAAAAAATTCCCCCCTTGGCGATCAAACTGCTGTTCCCTACAGGTGTGCTCTGTAATGTGCTTCACCTTGCCTCATAAGAGGGCAGCCTAAATGCAGTAAGTCTTGTGAGAGACTTCAAAGCATTGGGGAATCTGGCAGGTAAGATTCAACTTTTTTTCTTCCCATAATTATTTTTCTACTAGCTAGTAGGTTCATTAAGATTTTAACTTTTAGCTACCGGTATCTCTTTCTTTTATTTTGCACAAATCTCCTATAAGCATCAACTCTATAACGAAAAAATGGGTCCTAAAATTGCACATATGTATGAAAGAATGGTATCGTTAGTAGATGCAGGTGTGCAGATTCCAACAATTAAAGTTTGTAGGGGGAATTTTAATTTGGTGAAGCTCTTTCAAAAATTGCAGTAGGCAAAGTCCCATTGAAATTAGTGTACAATCTGGTTTAACCACACAAATGGCATTCCATATTATCTCGGGAGGTTAGGCTTCAGGTTGTGTGGTTTCAACTTTTAATACAGATTTTGTGGTTATTTTATTTTGTATCTGCTTTAAATATTTTTTGAAGAAAAATGGAAATATGATGATAGAAATTGTGATGAATGTCTGGGTTCATATATCTACATTTATATCAAAACTTACCCCACTTATAGAACCTTGGGGTATAAACAGTCAAAAGTAAAAGTCTCAGGGGCAGGAAAAGTGGGTTACCTACAGTACAAATCGTCTGGTATCCACTGCACTCAGTCCAAGAAGCTTTCTGAAATAACTTATTGTTATGGGACTTTTTTTTTAATTTTTACATATTTTACCAATTCCCTTGAAATCTTCTGAAAAGTTGCAACATTAGTTATCTTGTGTAAAACATTACCTACTGTAAATTTTTCTTAAAACCGATTGAGGCACCATCCTGAAAATTCATTCTGGCACTGCAACTCAAAACAAACAGGTGGGAAATTATGCTGGCACTGAAAGGCTTAACACTCTCCTTACTCTACTCCTCTTCTCATTAGGTTATGAGCCCAGGGTGAAACATAAACACTCTAGTCTCATCAAAGTTAAATGGGATTAGTAAAGTGTGGCTAACACATCTCAGCGTGTCCATCCCTGCAGCGCGTCCGCTGACGCCTATACTCCCAACGGAACCAAAACAGGGGGCAGGGAGACAAAAGCAAACCCAGTTTTGCAACAACGTTTACTATTTATTGCTTGCTTAACAGGGTCACAACAGGTTTCGAATGCCCAAGCGTTTTTCTCAAGAAAAGAACTCTTGGCGTTCGAACATGTTGTGAACCTGTTTAAAGCGAAATAAATAGTAACGTTGATGACAAACATGTGTTTTGCTTGTTTCCCCTGCACCTGTTTGGCTCTAGATCCCCATCCCTGGGTTTAATTTGTATAAACCAGACAAAAGATTACCTTGGTGGATGCCTACACCATTAATCTTCAGTCCAAACCTGAAGTATAGGAAGATGTGCTGTGCCAGAAGGATATCTTACTATTGTGATCGCCCTGGAGCGAAGTGGGGGCAGTGAGGGGGGGTGGGGGGGATTGGAAAAACTTTTAAAGCTTTACCTGAAATACAGAAAAGTAAACACAGGGATAGGGACCTAGCAGTTTAGGTCTCACCTGGGTACTTAATTGGGAGGGGTGAAGGGAAAAAGGGTATTGTTGTCCTTAGGAAGAACAAACATATGAAATATTTGTGGTAAGGAAGGATGGTAGGGTATTTAATTGTTATGATCCTTGTTACGTTGAGTCCAACAGTATTATGCTTTCTTTGTATTCTTCAGTAGTACTGGAGCATGGTGCAGGAAGTGCTCCCTTTCCTGGAGGAGGGTGGCGAATTCTTAGTGATGTCTTTTGGTGCAGATCAAGCACACAAATGGAGGTACATGCTTTATTAATATAAAGGTAGGGATGCAATCCTGGAAACTGGAAAACTGCCTTAACATACCCAAAAGTTAATATTTTCTACCTTAGTTCTTTAGTACACCAAACTGCTTTTTTAGGTTACGCTGTTAATAATTTTGTAAAAAATGTAGCAACATGAGAATAAAATGAAACAGGCAAATTGAGGGTGATTTTAAGGTTGTTTGTGAATTTACCTTGGTATTATCATATATTAAATTTTTTCCACGGTAAACTCTGGTCCCTGTCCTCCAAGCACACTGTTCATTCTCTGCTCCTCTATTATAAGACATGGATAACCAGGTTCCTACACTATCTTCAGATGAAGCTGAATCCCATACCCTGTGACTTTCTCTGCCACTGATGCAGAAAAATACTTTCATTATTTTCCTTAGATTGAGATTATTGTTATTCTCTGTCAGTGCAAAACGCTGGAAGTTGTAAACTAATTTAATATCTCATAAAAGGTGCTGATATGTCTGATCGTCCTGTGCAAGGGATTATGAGATCTGGTGCTCAGCCCTCAGTCATGCCTGTCACTGGAGGTCAATAAAATGCTTGAGAATATGAATATTTACAGGATGGAGACATAATAATGGGGGAGTGATGGACATCACATATTAAAATAGAAAATGCAAGGAAATGATAGGATAACAAGTGTTTAGTAAGTTAAATCTCCAACATATCATAACACGATTACAAAGATAATGTGGTTTAAAAAAAAAAAAAAATGTACCACCTCATGAAAATCTAGCCATCCAACATTCAAACTGTGATACTTTTCAATTACAGATAATGATACAAATTTAAGGTATTTGTTTATGTTTTCATTTTCACACTGATTATATTTTCAGTAAAATGTGATCAACCAGGGGCCCTTCATGAATTCCTATCATAGAAGGTGTCACACACTTTAGCAGGGGATGGAGACAGAGAGGTTCTATTAAAATTAGATACATTTCTAGGTCACATGTTATGTTTCTCTTTTTATAACGATATATACAGTATAACAGACAAGGTGATTCCAACCAGGACCTATCACTGATATTCCTATTCACTAGAAGGTGTCACACTTTACCAGGGGGATGGAGACAGATTGAGTTTATTAACATAGATCACACTGTTCTGTCAAAAGTTATGTTTCGCCTGTATCTGATATAGAACCAAGAACAGGGTGATCCAACCAGGGACCTATCAATATATTTCCATCAATAGAAGGTGTCACCCACTTACCAGGGGATGGAACAGAGTGAGTTCTATTAACAGAGATCACAAATTGTCTAGTCAATCTTATGTTTCTCCTTTTATATGATTATATACAGAACAATGTGAATCAACCAGGCACTATCACTGATATTCCTATCAATAGAAGGTGTCACACACTTTACCAGGGGATGGAGAAAGATTGAGTATATTAACATTTAGATCACATTGTTCTAGTCAAAAGTTATGTTTCTCTTGTATACTGATTATATACAGAACGTGTGATCCAACCAGGGACCTATCAATGATATTTCCTCCATCACTAGAAGGTATCACACACTTTACCAGGGGATTGAGACAGATTGAGTTATATTAAATTACATCACACATGGTTAGTCACTGTTATGTTTCTCCTTGTATATATGATTATACAGAACAGCTGTGATCCAACAGGGACCTATCACTGATATTCCTTCACTAGAAGTGTGTGCAACAAACTTTTACAGGGTTGTCACACAATTTACCAGGGATGGAAACAGTTGAGTTCTATTAACATAGATCACACTGTTCTAGTCATGTTATGTTTCTCCCTTTTTCCTGCTTATATACAGAACGTGTGATCCAACCAGGGGACCTATCACTGATATTCCTATTCACTAGAAGATATCACACCACTTTACCAGGGGATGGAGACAGATTGAGTTATATACATTAGAATCAACTGTTCTAGTCACATGATTATGGTTCTTCCTTTCATACTGATTATTATACAGAAACAGTGTGATCCAACCAGGACCTACACTGATATTCCTATCACTAGAAGGTATCACACACTTTACAGGGGATGGAGACAGTTGAGTTTATTAACATAGATCACACTGTTAGTCACATGTTATTGTTTCCCCTTCCCTTGTTATACTGATTATATACAGAAACAGGTGATCCAACCCAGGGAACTATAAAATGATATTCGATCACAGAAGTTATCACACCAACTTACCAGGGGATGGAGACAGGTTGATTTTATTAACATTAAATTCCACACGGTTCTAGTAAAATGTTATGTTCTCCTTTTAATTACTGATTATATACAGAACGGGGATCCAACCAGGGACCTATCACTGAATTCATATCACTAGAAGGTATCACACACTTTACCCGGGGAGGGAGACAGGTTGAGTTCTAGTAAAATTAAATCACACTGTTCTAGTCACATGGTAGTTTCTTCTTTGATACTGATTATATACAGAAACAGTGTGAGTCAACCAGGGGATATCACGGATAGCCTATCACTAAAGGTATCACACACTTACCGAGGGGATGGAGAAAGGTTGAGTTCATTAACATTAGATCACACGTTCTAGTCACATGTTATGATTCGCATTTATACTGATTATATACAGAAACAATGTGATATAACCATGACCTATCACTGATATTTCCGATCACTAGAAGGTATCACACACTTTACCAGGGGATGGAGACAGATTGAGTTCTATTAACATTCGATCACACTGTTCTAGTCCACATGTTTGTTCTCCTTTTAGTACTGATTATATACAGAACAATGTGATCTAACCCAGGGACCTATCACTGATATTCCATCATAGAGGTGTCACACACTTTACCAGGGGATGGAGACAGATGAGTTCTATAAAAATTAGATCACACTGTTTCTAGTCAATGTTATGTTTATCATTTTTATACTGATTATTATTACGTAATACAGAAAGTGTGATCCAACCAGGGACTATCACTGATATTCCTATCACTAGAGGTGTCACACACTACCAGGGGGTGGAGAACAGATTGAAAATTTTTTTGTTCTATATAATTAACACCTCACTTTTCTAGTCACATGTTAGTTTCTCCCTTTTATACTGATGATATACAGAACAATGTTGATCTAACCAGGGACCTATCACTGATATTCCTATCACTAGAAGGTGTCACACACTTTACCAGGGATGGAGACAGATTGAGTTCTATTAACATTAGATCACATGTTCTAGTCACATGTTATGTTTCTCCCTTCATACTGATTATCATTCAGAACAGTGTGATCCAACCAGGGACCTATCACTGATATTCATCACTAGAAGGTATCACACACTTTACAGGGGATGGCAGACAGATTGAGTTCTATACATGAGATCACAATGTTCTAGTCACATGTAGGTTCTCCCTTTTATACTGATTATAACAGAACAATGTGATCTAACCAGGGACCTATCCACGGATATCCTATCACTAGAATGTGTCACACACTTTACCCGGGGATGGAGACAGATTGAGTTCTAGTAATATTAGATCACACTGTTCTAGTTACACATGTTATGTTTCTCCTTTTTATACTGATTTATATACAGGATATTACAGAAACAGTGTGATCCAAACCGGGACCTATCACTGATATGTATATCAAGAAGGTGTCACACACTTTACAGGGGGTGAGACAGATTGAATCATATACATGACACCTCACTTTTCGTAGTCCAAATGTTAGTTTCTCCCTTTTATTACTGATTATATCAGAACAATGGATCTAACCAGGGACTATCACTGATATTCCTATCACTATAAGGTGTCACACCACTTTACCAGGGGATGGAGACAGAGTGAGTTCTATTAAAACATTAGATCACAATGTTATAGTCACATGTTATGTTTCTCACTTTCATACTGATTAGAATCAGAAACAGTGTGATCAACAGGGACTATCACTGATCTTCTATCACTAGAAGGTATCACACACTTTACCAGGGGATGAGAGAACAGATTGAGTTCTATTAACATTAGATCACATGTTCTAGGCACATGTTATGTTTCTCCTTTATACTGATTATTACAGAACAAGGTGATTAACTCAGGGACCATCACGATATTCCTACTCAGCTAGAAGGGGATGTACACACTTTACCAGGGGATGGAAACAGATTGAGTCATTAACATTAGATCACACTGTTCTAGTCACATGTTATGTTTCTCCATTTATAATGATTATATAAGAACAGTGTGATCCAACCAGGGACCTTCATGAGCTTCCTATCACTAGAAGGTGTACACCACTTTACCAGGGGATGGAGACAGATTGAGTTCTTATTAAGATTAGATCACATGTTTAGTCAATTGTTAGTTTCTCCCTTTTATAATGATATATACAGCACAGTGGATCAAACCATGGACCTCTAACTGATATTCCTATCACTAGAAGGTACACCCACTTTACCAAGGGATGGAGGACAGGTTGAGTTTCATTAACATTAAACACACTGTTAGTCACATGTTATGTTTCTCCTTTTATATGATTATATACAGAACCATGTGATCTAACCTTTTAGGGACCAGGGTCACGTGATGTTAGTCACTTCTTTCACTAGAAGGGTATCACACACTTTACCACCGTGGGCTGAGTCAGATAGTGAGTCATATATTAACCATTAGAGCACACTGTGACCTCCCGTAACCCATGTCTGTCATTTTCTCATGTCTTTTATACTTGGATTATAGCACAGACACAATGTGGTATTGTCTAACGTCCAGGGACCTATCATGATATTCCCCTTATCACTCGAGTGTCACAAACTGTAAAAGCCGACGGGGCACAAGATTGATGTTTTTATTAAACATTAGAACCACATGTCAGTCCAACATGCCCCTTATGTTTCGCCTTTATACTGATTATATACAGAACAGTTTTCCGGGATCCAACAAGGGACCTATCACTGATAGTCCTATCACTAGAAGGTGTCACCACACTTTAACCAGGGGGTGGAGACAGATTGAAGTCTATATACATTACACCTCACTTTTATAGTAAATGTTATGTTTCTCTTTTCTAATTGATTATATACAAGAACAATGTGATCTAACAGGGGACTACTCACTGCTATTCCATCACTAGAAGGTGTCACACACTGTACCCGGGGATGGAGACAGATTGACGTTATATAAATTAGATCACACTGTTCTAGTCACATGTTATTTTTTAGGGGGTGGAGTACCATTGAATCTTGATGTCATATATACCAATCTAGATTTAGAAATATAGTGCGCCAAGATCCTGCAATGTAGTAAATCCCTATTTACTGCATTGCGATTTGTATGAAGTGGGGGGTTGCACACCTGCCATTCAAAAAGGTTCATAAGGGTATCTCCACCCACAAACCTAAAATTTTAATCATTTAAGACCCCCCAATTCCCGTAATGATGCTTTTTTAAAAATTACTAACCGACGCTAATGTTCCTACCTTCCTTTGTTCCTCCGTACATGGAAGAGCAGAAGGATGAGGGCTTGGACAGCACAAACCGTGATTGAATGGCCATTCGGACAATCGCTGTACTTGTTATGTGTTCCTAAGGCATGTCCATTTCATCTGTCTGGCAGATTGACAAACGACGCCCCAGCGAATGAAAAAAACAAACCCTTCAGGGCTTTAATCCATTGGCCAAAGATTACCTTTCCCACTTTACTTGATGGCTCTCATTGATTACTGTATTCTCGTTCAATACACTAATCTTATGAGACTGGATGGAGGGAATCCATTGGTCAGGCCGGTCAGGACTGCCCTGCTAGCTGTATAGTACACTTAAAGTAAAACATTGGGACTGCCTGTTAGCTGATATAGGAAACTTAAAGTCAAACATGGACTGCCCTGCTAGCTGTATATGGTCTGCCTGCTAGCTTATATTACACTTAAGTAAAACATTGGGACTGCCTGCTAGCTGATTATTACACTTAAAGTAAAACATGGACTCCTGCCTAGCTGGATATTACCCCCCTTAAAGTAAAAAATGGACCTGCCTGCTAGCTGTATATGGTCGCTGCTAGCTGTATATTACACTTAAGTAAAACATGGACGGCCATGCTACTGTATATTACACTTAAAGTAAAACATGGACTGCCCTGCTGCTGTATATGGTTGCCCTGTAGGGTCTATTACACTTAAAGTAAAAACATGGACTGCCCTGCTAGCTGTATATGGTCTGCCCTGCTTAGCGTATATTGCACTTAAAGTAAAACATGGACTGCCCTGTAGCTGTATATTACACTTAAAGTAAAATGGACGCCCTGCTAGCGTTTATACACTTAAAGCAAAGTATTATAAATGCTGTCAACCCAAGAGCAATGTGAGATGCCCAATAATGACTGACAATGGGTCCTGTATGTATGGCTGTTCGGTCGGGCCCTGTTATAGATTTTATTTTTGACCCGGCAGATCATCATTAATGCATGGGGGGGGGACCCGAACATCCGTAAATGAACCCATGGAGCCATAATGATCTCATCGGGCATTTGGGTCATCGGTTGCAATCATAAGTGTGTATTCTTGATTTAAAAGCCAAAAGCAAATGAAAATATTCCACAGTCATACTACTTACGTACCCATATAGAAGTAGAGATGTCGAAACTGATTGAGTTTTGTCTCGTTTTCGGATTTTCCGACATTTTGAAAAAAAGGCTGAAAATTTCGAAAAACTCATTTAAAATCTCTTTCCTCATGATCGGGCTGTTTCGAAAGCTTTCGAAGGCTATTTTCGAGCAGGCGTTACGAAATCGAACCCTACTTTACAAGGGTTACCGATATCACAAATACGAGGGTTAACGCAATCAAGCTTGTGTACATAGAGGAGTTGGCAAAATCGGCCAAACAATTCGAGGGTGACCGATAGAATCGATCGCTTATATTCGAGGGTTGATGGACTTACGATTTCAGGGTTAACAGGATTTGTTCAAATTATCGGGGTTACGAAATCGATCCCTACCTACGACTACAAGTTTTTGTGGGGTCACCGAAACGATCCCCACCTACGAAACAAGCTTTTCGTGGGTTACCGAACGATCCCACCTAAGATACAAGTTTTCGGGGCTGGTTATTCCGAAATCGATTCCACACCTACGATACAAGTTTTTGAGGGTTACCGAAATCGATCCCCACCTACGATACCAAGTTTTTCGTGGTTACCGAAATCGATCACCTATCGATACAAAGTTTTCGAGGGTTACCGAAATCGGATCCCCACCTAGATACAGTTTTTGTGGAGTACCGAAATTCGATCCCCCACCTACGATTACAAGTTTTCGAGGGTTACCGAAAAAATCGAGCCATACTTCGAGGGTTACCGAAAACGGACGAATAAAAAATCGAAAACTCGGAACAATTAGAGGTTCGAAAAATCCAGGGCTTTTCCGAAGAGTTTCTCGGGATTCGAAACCGCCGGAGTCGCTTCGAAAACTGTTAGGTTCCATTAGAACCCACAAGCTTACATCTATAAATAGTAGTGAGAACTATGCTGTTTAAAAACAAAGGTGGCGCGGTTGGGAGCGGGTTTTCCTATAATTTCCATTTTTAATTTGACAGCCATCACTAACCATATCGTTTGGTCAATTAAAAGGCTCAATATCCCTGTACCAACCAGAACTACAGTATATGTATTAATACCAGTAATTCTCAATATTATATAGTATCCCCGTACCAACCAGAACTACAGTATATGTACTAATACCAGTAATTCTCAATATTATATATTATCCCTGTGCCAACCAGAACTACAGTATATGTATAAATACCAGTAATTCTAAATATTATATAGTATCCCTGTACCAACCGGAACTACAGTATATGTATTAATACCAGTATGCATGTGAAGGTTCTCATTCATCCAGGTCATGGTATATCTGTTGTATTCAATTAGATCAACTGGACTTGAAGTTTAGTTCTTGAAGACGTTTCGCTAGTGTTAAGGTGGTCTTATAATTATAGTTAATTCTTTCAATATATAGTAAATAAGTTCAATACAAGATTCAGTATTACCAAGCAGTTAATTACAGAATAAGGTTTCCTTGACCCTGTTAAGCAGGTTGTAGTCACATTTGTGAGTTGTCAAGTTTGATAAGAGTAACCATCATAGTCATAAAAAACCATAGAATAATAGAATAATAAGATAATAAAAGTTGGACAAGTCCACCAAAGTCCAAGTTGGAACAGATGGATAAGGGAAACAGCGTTTTAACTCTCAGTAATCTGGATCAAAATTCTAACCATTGATTGGGTAAATGTAATCACATAACTAAATATGTAACTAATTAATAATGACATATGCTAGTAATTGTAAATGGTATAAATAATCTTGCAATGTAACAATAAACCAGAACAGTGTCTTGTGTTCTGTTCTCTCCCAGCTGTGATATATGTGATATTTGGGCCTAGTGAATGACATCTATTTGAATGTATATTATTTTACCTTGACACTAGTCATCCAACTGGCTTTCTCAATTCAGAATGACTTGTACAAGAATCTGTGGTAATTATGTACCCTGGAAAATCCCAATTAGCATATCACAGCCAAGTGTTAAGGGCGTGATTGCATTGTGGCTAAAAGGTGTTATAGGAATGCCCAGGGTAAGGTGTCAAAACAGCATTGTACATGGCAGACAGTTGGTGTCAAACCCCCCACCTCTATTTAGGCTTGGTTTCTTTATTTTCACATAAATGGCCTCCTTGACACCTCTCTTGAACCAGTCACGTTCCTTTGCCAATATGTTAACATTACAATCTTCAAAGGTACGTTCTTTATCCTTAAGATGCAGGTACACGGCTGAGTCCTGACCAGAGGAATTGGTTCTTCTGTGCTGGGCCATACGTTGATGCAGTTGCTGTTTGGTCTCCCCTACATACAAATCAGAGCATTCTTCACTGCATGGCACTGTGTATATGATGTTGCTTTTCTTGTGTTTGGGTATTGGGTCTTTCGGATGTACCAATTGCTGCCTCAGTGTGTTGTTCGGTTTAAAGCAGACAGGGATACGGTGTTTTTTGTAAATTCTTCTTAATTTCTCAGAGACCCCTGCTACATATGGGATGACCATGTTCTTTCTCCTGTCTTGCTTTTCCCCTTCACTGTTGGTATATGTGTTCTTTTCTTTCCTTCTACTTCTTTTGACAAAGGCCCAGTCTGGATATCCACAAGTTTTAAGGGCTCCTCTGAGATGTTTCATTTCTGTAGCCTTCGCCTCTGTGCTAGTGGGGATGTTCTCAGCTCTGTGTTGCAGGGTTCTGATGACACCCAGCTTGTGATCTAAAGGGTGGTGGGAGTCAAACATCAAAATACTGATCTGTGTGCATTGGTTTTCTGTAAACCTCTACTTGCAGTTTGCCATTTTCCTTGACTTCTACCAAGCAGTCCAAGAAAGACAGTTTGTTGTTTTGTACCTCTTCCCTTGTAAATTTGATGTTTTGGTCTACTGCATTAATGTGTTCTGTGAAGGCTTATACTTCCTTCTGGTAGATTTTAACCCAGGTGTCATCCATGAATTAAGCGCCTGTTTTTTTACCTCCTCCATGTAAAGGTTGACCACAATGGGTGAAACTGGAGATCCCATAGCACATCCATGTTTTTGCTTATAGAACTTATCCCTGTATTTGAAATAGGTGGTATTCAGGCACAAGTCCAGTAAGGAACACACCTGTTCTGGGATGAGATCAGTTCTGCTGGTAAGAGTGCTGTCTTGGCCTAGCCGTTTTTTCACCATGTCAACAGCCTCCTTGGTGGGTATACAGGTGAACAAATCTATATTGGTTGGTGTCACTGGAGAGATCACTCCTACCTCCCTTTCTAAAATAGCTAAGAAGAGATGAGCTGTCAAAAATGACTTTCATTGAATGTAGACATCTTTCACTGTTTTTTCTTCGAGTTATCTGCCTCCTCATAGTGTGCATGCATGACTGTGTTAGAGATAGGGGAAGAGTCATGTTAGCTGACAGAGGGAGGAGCAATGAAGCTGTCATATGGCAGTAGACATATTTTCTCCTACATCTCCTATAGATTTTAATTTGTTTTCTTTTTCCTATACATGTCCTTTAAGAATGTAGGTTTTTCTTTTTAAGCCACAGACTTACTGGTATGTTCCCTCTATAGTCATTTCATAGTTACTGCAAATTAACATTTTTGCAGCCTGATGCAGGAATATTTCCTAAGTAATCAGCTGAAAAAGGAAAGTAAGCTTGGCATTCCATGACTATCATCTTAAACAATAATGGTATTCATGTTTCATCTCAAAAGTATTAGTCTGTAATTAGTATGATTTCTACATATGTTGTGAAAAATTATATACAGGTAAATCAGGTAATATACAGGTAAACCATCCCAAAAATCTAAACTGTAATAGTTTGAAATCTGAAATATACAAGTCTAACCTCAAACTCTAAAACAATGTCCTGTTTCCCGTTTCTCCTTCCCAGTTCTTTCAGTTACCAACTTTCGGTTATAGATTTAACAGTTGACATCACAGCCAACGACTGAAAGCTAATCACCTAGCTGCCTCATCTGAGCATGCTCAGGCTCAGAACCAGGTCACTACATGGACTCTCCCTTCTACCCTCTGGATCCTTCTTCTCTGTTCTTTGCAGTAGTGTAGTGGGGATTTGCTTTAGTGTTGAGACCAAGAAGTGCAATGCTCCTAGATGTAATATTGGTTACCATTAATTTAACTCCTTCTTTGTGGTTGGTGTATGGGCAACACAAATGTTAATTAGGTAGCCACAGCAAGCAACATTATGCACTTATCTCTTAGACTGGGCGGAAGCTGGCGATAAGTCTCTGCAATGCACAGAGACGCTCTCTGCAAATAACATCATCAGTGTAATAGCGGCTCTGCGTGCATCGCCCTAATAGTGTGTCTTAAACATTCTTATACAGAAGGGATTTGAAAATATTAAATAAAGAAAGGATATTCTATTTTTTGTCACATTTCAGATGCTATACAAAATATACAAGACAGATTATCTTCTCACAACAGAAGGTATATTAGAGGGAATTAACAATAAATAACGCTTCCTTCATTTGACACAGCTCCAGGCAGAATATTTAAAAACAAATTACTTCTACATTTAGTAATTTACTTATGAAATTGTGCTGGGACAATTAAACATAATATCATTCAAAACAAACAAAGGTCTTTGGTCTGAAGAAAACAAAATAAAAGGAATTCACTGGTGGATCAAGAGCTAGGTTGACAGCTAAGTGTATGATTACAATTATTCACAAAATATATTAAGATATGAGTTGGGACTGAAATAAATCATGTGGGAAACCAAATGAGTAGAAGGGAATTCAGACAGCTTGTTATCAAAATTAATTATCCAGGAATAAATATCCACAGAGATGGTACTGTTAGTAAGTGATGAGGGATGTACAATCTTCATCAGAAATTCACCAAGTCACTTAGAACCCCCTAGGCTATGACCTGATTTGTAAGTTACAACATTCAGTGTCCCAATTTATTACATGCAAGCATGTCCTTAGGGTTTGCATCTATCAAAGGCTTTGCATTTTAGAGATTACTGAAGATTATTCATTGTTTTAATGCCTAATTCCTCCTGTAGCAAACTCTTCATTGACTATAGGTTAAGCAAATTGAAAGCTTGAAAGATCAGGTGGAAAAAAACTGGCATGCTAACAGTACTTTTACTTGTGGGATACCAAGCAAATGAATCTAATTGTCCCACTTACCGGGTTATTAGAAGTTCTCTCATTCCCTTCATTTTGACTGGCAGTTGTAATTCCCAAATATACCCGCTGCAGTTAAAAGCTTTGCAGTACTGACTTGTGCAGACGGTTTGCATTTTACAATGCCAAACCATTTCTATCAAATCAGCACATAGTGAAATTGTCATTACTTTGCCACCAAAGTCAGTTTCATATTGGCACTATGTCTTGCAGGAACTGACACATCTTAAATGCAAGTATTGAAGACAAAAAGTGGAAGTGAATGTCAAAATGTGTTACTTAAATAAATGTTGATGCAAAGTATAATCGGAACAGGTATTTCTACACAGCTTTGAGGGAAGCCACATTTGAACCCTCAACTGCTGAATAGTTTTTGCAGCCTTGTGCTGTCACAACAGGTAGGTGGAAACATGGGAGACCAAGGAAAGGATAATAGGAGATGCATCATTTTTGTTAGGAAAGTGTTTTTCCAGGTAAAAAAAGAGTACAAATACAAATGCCTCCCTTTTTGCTTCTAAGAACCATTCTCTTTATTCCCTTCTTTACCATTGTTTATGTTCAGGGCCAAGACATGTTTAAAAATTGTAAATCAATTGCAGCATACTGTGCTTCAATGGAGCACCTGCACATCAAAAGACGCCCCACGACCTCACTTGGAATTCCCTTTCTGCTGCCCTTTCAGAACAGAGTACCAGCATTTCCAATAACCAGCAGTAGAACAGGAGTTATCTTCTACTCATCCCCATATGATGAGCAGTTTATGAGCATGATATCTTTGTATACTGTATGTGTCACTATATATGTGTTTGTTTGTTTGTTTGTTTGTTTGTTTATTTGTTTGTTTGAAATTGAACTGGAATGTTAATTTCCCCCCCCACAAACTATAAAGTGCTGCAAACATTTGAACTCCAAACATCGTGTTGGATCAGTTGGCAATAGGACAGAAAACCATGCAGCAGAGTGTTCTGCATTGAAAAACATAAAATGGATTTCTATAGATGTGTGACCTTGACAAACACAAAACATATGCAGTCACAAAAGAGGATAAAGCATTCATTCCTTATTAATGACATTGCTGGTTTATCAAATAGATGACAAAATGGAAATGTAAATCTTTATAATACTGTATCTATGTTAATACAAA
Organism: Hymenochirus boettgeri; assembly: GCA_019447015.1. Classification (NCBI taxonomy): domain Eukaryota; kingdom Metazoa; phylum Chordata; class Amphibia; order Anura; family Pipidae; genus Hymenochirus; species Hymenochirus boettgeri. The sequence continues at coordinate 39,353 of JAACNH010001589.1, read as the reverse complement.
AGTACACAAGCAGTAATGATAATATATGTATCTCACTCTTGGAGCAGAATTTTTACAAATATCTGATGACAAAGTCTAAGAGCTTTAAAGCATATGTGGCTGAAAGGGGCTTTTCATAGTAAAGGACAATTATATCCTTTCTCCCCACAAATGGGAACACGTGTGTCTAGCAGAGCATGTCTAAGAAAGCCAGGTATTATTGCTGGAGATCAGGGTTAAGAAAATAGCTTTTTGTGTTCTACACCTGGATACTTTCATTGGGAAGGGGTGGAAGGAAAGGCTTTAATTGTTCATGTCCACCCCCAAAGTTAAGATTTGCCCCACAGCTAGCCTCACTGTGAAGTGCTTAAAAATTCGAAAAGAGATGACCAATGCATATGCATAACATTTTTAGTGCTTAAAAATCCTTACTTTTCTCCTTACTGGATTTACCGCAACTCTTTCCCTCATATCTCTCAAGAGCTGGCAGCCATGTCTGTGACTGGCAGATTCTCAGCCAATCACAGACATGGCTGCTGGTCCGGACCTTATTGCTACTCATTTCCTGGAAGCAATAGAGTCACAGGCAGAGGGAACAAGGTTGGGTAAGCAGAGTTCCTGAAAAAAAAAGCTAGGTACATGGTATGGTACATGGTATGGTACATGCACCAAATGGGATTTATTAGAAATTCCCCATACAGACAAGCTGTCCGCTGCTTCATCTAAGGGGAACTGTTATGAGTAGCAAAGCAAAGTACTTTTAAAGGGCAACTATGCCACCTTTCTGTCGATAAGATTGTGGCTGACTGCTCACCATGATGCTCTGTGTACAGTTCATGACTATTCCTAGTGTTTGGGGAGTGTTTGTGCATTTCAACACATGGTAATCTGTCAGCCCCTGCACAATCGGAAATTAAACAGTGCAGCGTTTGTGGTTAGAATGAATAGGATTTTAAGCTTCCCTAGGAAAAATGATGTCAGCCAACATTATTTTAAAGGATAAGTGCACTGTAAAATCAAGTTATGTTCGTTTGGAAGCTGCAGCTTTAAAAATACATTTGCCATATATTTTTTTATCTATGCCCCTCCAGAGTCTACCTTTGTGCCTTGAAAGTTGCTGACATCTTGTTACTGGTTTGCTGAATGTTAAGCTCCGCCCCTCTGAGATTTCCTCTGCTTTCTCCTGCTTGAGCCTCAAACAGTAATTCTTGTGAGTTCCACGCACACGCACGTGCACGGAACTCACAGGCATTACTGTTTAAGGCTCAAGCAGGAGAAAGCAGAGGAAATCTCAGAGGGGTGGAGCAAGGCACAAAGCTAGGCTCTGGAGGGGCATAGATAAATAATTTCAGATCAGTAACTGGTAAAGTACAACCTGCAATCAAACTTAAAGGTTTTATCTGCTTTCTGCAAGTTTAACCTCTTACGCTAAAATTGGAGTGCCTCAAGTTTCTGTACTGGGGACACTTCTTTTTAATCTGTTTATAAATTATTTTATTATTATTAAATTATTATTAAGAGCAAGGTGACTGTTTGCTGATGACACTAAACTATGCAGAGCTTTGGAAACTTTAAATGATGTGCAAGTGCTGCAAGTAGACATAGCTAGATTATCAAAATGGGCAGCAGAATGACAGATGACATTCAATGTTGATAAATGTAAGGTGATGCATTTGGGGTTTAACAATCCTGGTGCCACCTACACTATAAATAACTCTGGGCTAAGTGAATCTCAAATAGCGGTTCTAGTAGACTTAGCTCTAGCAAATAATGCCAGACAACAAAGGCTAGAGCTAGCAAAATATTGTCTGTATCATATATTTGGATATTACATATACAGGCATATTAGACAAAATAAATCTTTTCGTCTCCTAGTGACTTTAAAGTAAAATGTACTCTATTACAGTTTTTCCGTTAAGGAATAGGATCACTGTGCCGCTTTTCGTAACAAAATGTGAATTGAATGCTACAAGTTAGGGCTGTTTACATCGGAGAAGCGATGTTTGCGTGGGGATATTATTACTTTATACAAATATATTAATGGGCGATATAATAAATTTTCTGGTGCATTGTTCACTAATAGGTCATATCAGAGGACTTGCAGACATCCTTTAAGGTTGGAAGAAAAGAAGTTTCATCTTCAGCTTAGGAAAGATTTCTTTACTGTGAGAATGTTGAAACTGTGGAAATGTCTTCCAGCAGAAGTGCTAATTACAAGTTCATTGAATAACTTTAAGAGTGGGATTGATAAGTTTCTAAAATGAAATAATATTGATAATTACTGGTATTAATACATATACTGTAGTTCTGGTTGATCCAGGGACACTTCCCTGCTTCCATTGGAAGTCAGGAAGGAATACCCCCCCCACCCCCAATCTGGACCAACTGTTAGGTAGGGTTAAAAGGGGTATAAAGGTTGGACTAGATGGACATACGGTATGTCTTTATTGAACCTCAATTATGATGCTACTACTGTACAGAATGTTACTAATGAAACTTCCAGGTGCCATGGCAATGCTGATGAGGCTGGGTGACATCAGCTCCTGTTATCCTATCATAAGCTATTAAATGTTGTATTTTATTCTCCTTTAAAATAAATGATATGACCATTTCAAATTATTCATTAAAATTCAACCTCATTTATCACATAATGTCACAGAAAGGAATTTAGAATAGACATTTATATCAAATGGACAGTTAATGGTGGATATTTATTTACAAAAACGAAACACCCGCAAGATGTTGGGTTACTACATTTGCAGATATAACAGCATTTCTTCCATTTCATCCAGACTGTGTCTTTTTCAGGTCAAACAAAAGGCAAATATATTAGAACTATCTCTTATTTACAGCTCAAACTATTGACTGGGTCTGGTCTATTTTCTTGTTTTCTCATTAAAGGAAATGGAATGGATTTAACTAGCGGGCATTGGAACACATTTCTAGTTTTATGAGTGGCATAAATTCTTCTGATATTGATACTCTTAAAAGTAAATGCAAAATAAATCTTTTCGTCTCCTAGTGACTTTAAAGTAAAATGTACTCTATTACAGTTTTTCCGTTAAGGAATAGGATCACTGTGCCGCTTTTCGTAACAAAATGTGAATTGAATGCTACATTTAAAGAGGAGGTAGGATTGGGTATTCCTACCTCCTGTTCTGCTTTTTAAGAAGAGCAATGCCTTTCTAAAGATGGCCATGAGCGATTGTTGTTTGAATGGATAGTTGCCATATTGCTTGCCTTGGAAGAGATATCCCTCACTGACCTCAAAAGTAATTTTCACACCATGACAAACTTAGCAACACATATTTATCTTGCGTCACACCTGTGTTCTATATTTTATGCACATTAGAGCGCATATTGTAATCAAAGTTAATTTTAACTAGTGTAGTGCTACAGCAAGTCAGTTTTACTGGTAAAAACAAAATGTTGAGGTCCACCTGTGGCTCACTTAAGGCAAGCCACCATACAAATAATTGCTTTTTGATTATCCATTTGTTATGTGTAAAAAAAAAACCAAAAACAGGCCTATTATTTCTGCTCTTTAGGAGTTTGGAATATTTTTCTTTAAAATTCCATACAATATGAGTTCAATTTCCAGTTATGTATTGTTATTGTATTGTAACTAATTTTATAAAACTTACTTGAAAAGCAAAATGTACATCATTACTAAGCCTCTTACCCTTCAGGCATTAACAGACTTCAAAGCACTGTATCATAGCAGATTATTACGTTTTGATAATCCATTTGTTATTTGCAAGAAACCCAGAACTTCTCTTTCTGCTCTTTGGGAGGAAATAAGGATAAGTTCCTTCTTAGAAGGCAGAATCATTTTTCAACATAAATTGAAAGAAAACATATTCAGTTTTAAATCAGCAGACTATTGACTGAAGGGAATGTTGCAGATGGAGCTTGCGTTTTTGGTAGATAATACATTCTGGATTTGTCAGGGCATATTGGGTGAGTTCTCAGCATCTCAACCATTATAAACAAGCAAATACTCTTATTATTACATAATGGTAATAAACTCTGAACAACCAATCCATAGGTTTCTGAACAAAACCACTGCGTGAGAACAGCCCACTTAATGAAATGCATAGGTGGTACAGATGAATAGAAAAACAGAACACGTGGTATAGAGATGAAGATAAAAATGGAGAAAAGGTGAAAAAACAAGATGGGAGCAATTTAGGAAATGGAAAATATTTTTCTGATGATGTTTATCATTCCACATTCTCTGATTTCCTTTATCTAGAGGATAAACTTAATGTAGACATAAGTTTGGAGGAAATAAAGCTCAAACTGGAACTGACAATTTTTAGGGGATTGAACTGATTCATGCCCTATAAATATTTGAGTTATCCTACCTTGTTATTTTTTTTGCCTGCTAGTTAATATGATTAAAAATAATTTTTATTGTCCACACAATTTACCATAATTATATCTCATATTTGGCTAATAATGTGTATTGGCATTCCGAATGCCATGCTTCTTTTTAAACACCTATTATGAGGAGGGAAATTCATTCACCTTTTTTAAATACCTGCATAGCCAAAGTTATAATTTTTTGCCCTTATGTTCTACGCAAGCAATTTACTCCAGCCTTTTCCCCCACCTTCACCCTTAAAATTGGCCAGGGTTAGGCACTAAACCCCTAGGTTTTGCCTAGATCCCCTTTACCATCCTGCTTACATTGTGCTTGTGATCCCGTTCTAGCGCTGCTCCCTCCCTTAGTTTGGGACTAGCGTGGTGCTCTGCAAGAAGTACATGCTGCCATATGTAAGTCCTAGAGTATTCCTGGTCTATAGGAGAGGACAGGGTCAGACTGGGGCCATGACTGCAATTTTAAGGGTCTATGTTTAGCTTCTCACCCTGGGTACAGGGAGAGGGTTGGTTTTCAGGAGTATAATTGCTCTTTTAGCTATTGTGATGATCCCAGTCAAGTAGATCTTGTGCAAATAGTTGCACATAACAGAATAAGCATTTGCACCAGCATTGATTCTAGGTATAGCACTGCTTGGGGATTCTATTGATTGAAAAAGTAATTTGCAGGATTATACTGATTTCACAAAATGCTTAATTTGATGCTGGTAATGTGGTCATATTAGGGGAGCAGTAATAACCGTCATAAAAAAGTTTTTCAAACAGTAGTGGTTTGCAAATGTTAGGTCCTACAATTATCCAAAAATGAACCATAGCAGTACTATAGCATGTGAGTGCTAAGCCTTGTGGAGACTTGTTGTTTTTTTATCACTGCCTACAGTACTGTATGTTGAACATACTTTAGGGGAATAATGTCCTTAAAAAAATGAATGAGTAACTGTGCTTCCAGAGTAACTCTCAAGGTCACCAGATGCAGTTTATTCTGGGGGGTTGCCTAGATGTGCATCTCATGTCATAACCTGCTTCTCTGTGTAATAAATGGTCTTCCCTTTCTATTTACTATTCTGTTTACCTATCTATTTGACATACATTCCTGCTTCTGTTAATATTATGTAGGTATTTTTGTTAAGAGACTAGAATTGTAATAAATACAAGAGTCCAACAATGTTGTCAAGATGCTGATTTCTATACAATTTTAAAGCACCAAGTAAAAAGTAGCGTAAAACGTAATCATGGAAACATTTATTAAAACACGTTATTCTAGATCTCCATGGTTGATTTTACACAATTCGTAAATGTTTGGCAATATTTTCTATAGCACATCATTTGCTTGCGCAAACATTTTTCTCCCGAACTATACAGCTTGCTAACGTAATCCCACTAAATTATAGAAATCATGGGTAAGATATCTGCAACACTCTGTAGCATGGTAATTGTGTTTGTTGAGGGACAGTGCTATATTAATGGAAGTTTTTTTGTTAAGCATTAAACTATTTTAAAAATTTTTAAAATGTATTAAGACATCCAAGAACAACAATCCACACCATTACCCTTAGCATAAGTAGATACATTAAATGAAAAATATGATAACGTACAGTAGCAGTATATATGGGTACTCTTATCGTAGCAGGTAAAATCCTATACCGGAGTTTAAAAACACATTGCTGGCACTGCACTTTCTATTTCAGATGCCCAGCAATTTCCTTATTAGAGGGCGTTTTTCTTTTAGCTTATCATCACTGACCACAGGTTTATAGCTAGGTTTCTTTCACAAAACGTGAATATAAAATGCCACTTAAACCTACAGACTGTAATAAGTAAGTCAGATTAGTAACTCACTGGGAATTAAATAAAAAAAATATTATATATTAAAAACTACAACCCTTTTAAACATTACTACGGTTAAACATTTATTTTGTGTAGAATTCAGTGTGGCTGACTGAAGCTGTTCTAAATTAAAGATGGCTGAAACTCACCAGTTTTGTTCCGTTTTCAGATTCCCGGATCCCGGGAAAATCCCGAAGATCTGAAAATCTGAAAATGCAACGAATTTTCGATTAGTATCGAATGTTCGAGGCAATTTTTGATAATCTTTTGAAAATAGCCTTGAATGTTCTATAATCTTTGAAAATACGATCGGTGACTACTTTTGAGTTTATGATTGTATTTTTGAGGATTATCGAACGTCCGAGGCTATTTTCCAAAATCATCGAAAATAGCCTTGAACATTCGATAATAATTGAAAATGCGCTCCGAAGTCCCGAAAATCTGGACGATCCGTCGGAACCGAGGGGTTACATATCCCATCTCTATTCTAAATCTAAACCTGTTTAGTAGACACCCAATATAAGCATAGCACATTAAATAAACACGTATATAAGACATATACAGATCTTTAGCTTGAAAACATCATGATAAATAGGAAAATAATCCAGACTAAAGATGCCATATTTAACTTCCTACCTTCCTGCAATGTTTTAATGCAATGTTTGTGTGATGTGCAAAGAACTGTCTGCTCCTTTTTTTTTTTTGCACAAAATGAATGGATCAGTCAGAAATTTTGAGGGTAAATCTGGAGACAAGAACCACGGGCCCAAAATGCACTATTTACAAATTAGATGGATTAGAGCAAGGTTGAAAATGTCTAAATAGTGAATGGCTGGCATAACAATCTGGATCACATGCGAATTACCTCAAAAACTCAAATGCTAATCAAATCAATTCTGATTACCAATTCTGGTAAGTACCTGGCATATTAGAATGTTAAGTCCCCATTACGTGTGAAATGGGAATAGCTGAATTAAAATGTATGTAGATTCTAATGAGATTTTATTTCACTGTTGTTTATTGTACAGTTTAATAATCCATTACTACTGTGAAGCCCGTATTTCACCAACACAAAAACATACAGAATACTAAGAATGTAAAACACCAAAAAACTATCAGGGAGATTCAATAAAAGTTCTTATTGTTAAAAATGGTGCTACTTTTGCCCCAGCCAATCAGATATTATTAAACATTTGAAAGCTAACATCTGATTGGTTGGGGCAAAATTAGCACAATTTTTAACGATAAGAACTTTAATTGAATAACCCTGTATATCTTGTTTCCCAACATAATCCATCCTGCTTAGTTTTCCAACTCAATTAGAAATACATGAGCTCAAACTATCTTTGAAAACTTAAAGGACTGTAAATAGTAAATAGATAAACGGTAAATAATTTGCCCCTCCTCTCTGAGTAGAAACTGGGGCTGAAAGCCAATGTCTTACCATAACAGAGATGTGCAGTATTCTCAGTTCTTCATCTGCAGCCTCCCCCTGAGGTTCTTCTGTAGTTACATGTCCTGGCAGATTGGAGGATCCATCTTGGTGGTGTATATGAAAGAGCAGTGTCCCATTCTCAAGCCACTGCTGTCTCCAGCGGACCAATGGGATGTCATCTGTGTTCCCAGCAATTTCTGTAAAAGAATAGAAAACCAGTGATACATGTGAAGAGCACATAACACATTGAGAATAATCACAAACCTGTAAACAAAAAAAGCATTAGGAAATCCTCTCATCAATGGAAACCCTGCAATCTACGGGTATTGGGGTTTTGAGAAAAGTGCAGCTAACTTTTGAGCATTAATAAAAGCCAACATTTAAATGTTTTTAATACAAGATGATATGGGATTTGACGGATGTATGCACAATTCCACTGATAGAAATGCATTTAAAACGACCTTGAGCAAAATAGAGCAGGATATGGATACACAGAACATAGGATACTTTCTACCTATTATTTAATAGGTTTAAGAGAGCAAGTGGTTTTGAATGATATGTAAAGAACAATTTTGTATTAAATGTGCACTTTAGCAGAGAAGTACAAAATAACAAAGTTCTAATTAAATAATAGGCCCCAAAATTATGTTTTGTACAACGTAGAACCTGCAAGTTGAATCATTTTCTAAGAAATTTAGCCAATTATATAGTAAAATTATTCATGCTAGGAAAGCACACTTTCGCTAACCTTTAGAAGACTTATAATAGGTGGCTTTGTTCTTGATGACATGTCTGCTTTCCAATGACCACTATGAGACCCCTATTTCACCAATATCTAAACACACAGGATATTTAGATTCAATTTAATAGTATAGTATAGTATTTGAGGTTGAATAAAGACATACGTCCATCCAGTCCAACCCATCTAGCAATATCCTCATTTCCTGCCTAACTGTTGATCCAGAGGAAGGCAAAAAAAAACCACCAAATTTATGAAGGGGGAAAAAATTCCTTCCTGACTCCAAGTGGCAATCGGAAATTTCCCTGGATCAACTCTACTTTATGTATCAATACCAGTAACTTGCAACATTCCTTGTTTGCAGAAACTCATCCAGCTTTTTTTTGAAACTGACCAATGAACCTGCCATTACAACGTCCACTGGAAGACAGTTCCATAGCCTTACCGTTCTCACAGTGAAAAACCCTTTCCGAGCTTGAAGCCTAAACCTTTTTTCTTCAAGTCTTAAGGGATGTCCTCGTGTCCTTTGACATGTTTTCTTGGTGAACAATGCCCCAGATAGTTTATTGTATGGCCCGTTAATGTATTTATACACAGTAATCATATCCCCACGCAAGCGCCTTTTCTCCAGCGTACATAATTGTAACTTTTCCAGTCTCTCTTCATATTCAAGCTCCCCCAATCCCCTTATTAATTTAGTTGCCCTTCTCTGAACCCTTTCCATTTCAAAGATGTCCTTTTTGTACACAGGATTCCAAAATTGCACTGCATATTCCAAATGAGGCCTTACCAATGCTTTGTAAAGAGGGAGAATTACATTTTCCTCCCTTGAATCCATACCTCGCTTTATACAAGACAATACCATGCTGGCTCTGGCTGTTGCCGCCTGGCACTGCTTGCTACCTTTAAGTTTGTTATCCACCAAAACTCCAAGATCCCTTTCCAACAGGGATTCACTTAACACAGAGCCATTTATAGTATAAGTAGCACAAGTATTTTTAAGTCCAAAATGCATCACCTTACATTTATCAACATTGAATTTCATCTGCCACTTAGCAGCCCAATGTGATAATCTATCTAGATCCCCTTGCAACGATTGCACATCCTCTGAAGTTTTTAATGGTCGACAAAGTTTTGTGTCGTCAGCAAACACAGAAACCTTGCTGACAATACCCACTTCCAAATCATTAATAAATAGATTAAATAGAAGCGGCCCCAACACAGAACCCTGTGGCACCCCACTTAGCACTTTAGTCCATAATGATGAAGCCCCATTAACAACTACTCTCTGCATCCTATTCTTTAACCAATGTTCTATCCATGTACAAATGTGACTCCCCAGACCAACAGACCTTAGCTTATTCATTAGTCGCCTATGGGGGACTGTATCAAAAGCCTTTGCAAAATCCAAGTAAACTACATCTACTGCTATACCAGAGTCTAAATTTCTACTTACTTCCTCATAAAAGCCAAGCAAGTTAGTTTGACAAGATCTATTCCTCCTAAATCCATGCTGGTTACTACTTATAATGTCAGTCCTTGAAACATACTCTAGAACATGATCCCTTATTAAACTTTCCAGGATCTTCCCCACCACTGAAGTTAAACTTACAGGCCTGTAATTACCCGGCTGTGAACGACTACCCTTTTTGAATATTGGAATAACATCAGCCTTTTTCCAATCCAGAGGCACACCACCGGACATGAGGGAATCAGCAAAAATAAGAGACAATGGCCTAGATAAAACTGAACTTAGCTCCCTAAGTACCCGAGGATGTATTTTATCCGGTCCAGGAGATTTACTAATATTAACCTTATTTAGTTCTTTCTGTACCATATCCTCGGTTAACCAAAGTGAACTTGAATCTTGTATACCTTTATTGCTACTATACTCTATGATATCTGTACTTGGATCTTCTATAGTGTATACAGAGGAAAAAAAATTATTCAAGACATTTGCTTTATCGCCATCCTCCGTAACTAACTTATCCCCATTAATTAATGGTGCCACATTCTCAGTCCTCATCTTCTTACTATTAATATACTTAAAAAAATGTTTAGGCTTAGTGATGCTTTCTTCAGCTATCCTAACTTCATTATTAATTTTAGCTAGTTTGATTGCTTTCTTACATTGCTTATGTTAGCAAACATTGGATTGGATAAACTTTACTGAGCTGGGATCTTGTATGTATGTATGTATGTATGTGTGTATGTATGTATATTTTATTTATAAAGTGCCACTTGGGGACACAGCTCTGTACAGTAACAAAATAAAACAATAAAGTCATACAAGGGGAACAAATACATAGATATTTCAGTACATAAATATATAAATTATATAAATAGAAGTACTAGAGCTTTGCCACAAGAGGTAATGAGGTCCCTGCCCTGTAGAGCTTACAATCTAGTTAAGTGAGTAATATACAGATACAATGGAATGGGTATAAGTTTTGAGGTGAGACGTATGCAGTGCAAGTAAAACAATCATATCATATACTGTACCAGTTACCAGATAGGTAGGATGTAAGGGTAGATTTAAACCTGCTAATTGAGGTTTCTTGATGTAAAGAGAGGGGAATAGAATTCCAGAGGATGGGAGCCACAAAAGAGGTTTAAGGCAAGAGGAAGCAGTACGAGTTGGAGGTCTGTACAGAAGCTGGTTCTCGGATGAGCGGAGGGAAAGGGCAGAAACATATGGGGAGACTAGAGAGGAAATATAAGGAGGAGCAGAGCAAAGTGATTTAAATGTTAGGAGAAGGATTTTGTGTGCTATGCGCTGTTAAGTGGGGAGCCAGGTTGTTGTCCGGAACAGGCGAGAGTTGGAATCCAGTTTATTAGAGAGCGAAACAATACCTGTGGCAAAGTTAAGTATAGACTAAAGGGGAGAGAGGTGGAAAGCAGGAAGACCAGAAAGTAGTAGGATGCAATAGTCCAGGTGCAATAGTATGAGAGCTTGTATAAGCATAGCGGTGGTCAGGAAAGGAACCTGTGGATTTTCGCTATATTGCGAAGGAAAAAGCATCTGGTTTTCGCAACATAGTTAATGTGGTTAGAAAAGGAGAGAGAAGAGTCAATAATTACAGTTTTATTATGGCCCAAATTTAGGATTGCAGAGGAACCACTGTGCAAAACAGCACAGGAATGAAAGAGAACACCTTAATCCTCATTTCATCTTCAGAAAAAAAGATATTGACATATTTTGAGTATGTTAGAACGCTAGAGATGAAAACTGAGGTGTCTATCTTCCAAGAAAAAGTAACATAACATTGGAGATGATTTCAGTTTGGGGCTGACCAGTTTATGATTTTTCCATTTATTTCTTTCCTTTGTGTGCCAAAATTAAGTTTACTATAATATATTATCTACCTAGTGTGTTATCTACCTCTGTCGAGTAATGTTACATAGTAATTGAATCTTACATTTTTATTTTAACTTAAACCAATTGTATTAGACCAACGAGAAGGATGGCAATGGTTAACATTAATGGGTTAATTCTTGTACTGGGGATGATACATAATGTAGCACAAAATCTCTAAGATAACTCAAAAGTTTTATAATGATATTACATAGAGCATAGATATGGATGTCATTTTAAAATAAACTGGTCATATAAGTGATAATTGAACTTGACTTATTATGATTGTTATGACCCACTTTTATAGTCACAGGCTGATGCCCTGCAGTGATTACCACTTTAAAATATATGCATTACATTTTACATTACAATGATAATCATTTTTACTATTCTCACATGCTGATGGAAAAAGATTTTGGTTTCATGGAAAATAGCTTTGATAATTTTTAAAATAGTAATAATAAACCTTTGCCTCAGTAATTTCAATATAGAAAAGAAATTATCTGAGTTACTAAAGAAAATCTGAAAAATCCTAATAAAAAAAAAGATAAACTGACAGAGTTACAGAGCCTTTTCTCTGTACATAACACATGCTACTGATTATGTGAACACACATCAATTCAGCTGGAAGAATTCTCAGTCAATATCAGATGTTCAGCCAATATCAGATGTGTGTAGCTACAAGTCTCATTATCAGGTTGTAGTTTTCCAACCAATACAAAGTCACTCTGATTTTATTATTTGTGGAACGTTCCAAATTCTAAATGTTTTAAATGTATCATATGTGTCAACCAAAGATAGAGCTGGGCAAGTGCCTCTTGTTTTGTTTTTTAATTTTTTTACTGTAGTTGGGCAACTTCTATCCTGTAGCATCCAGGCATCGGTAGATGTTGGAATTTACATCTGAAGAGGTGCAGTTTTTAGTATGCCTGAAAAGAAATAGAAATAGGACGGTATTTGAGTATGATATATCTGTGCTTATATCACTCAGAATTATTTTGGTTTATCCCTTCTGATATTTTTCTGATATTAGAATTAATCCTCTGACATAATAAACTTTACTACTCTCCTCCCACATCCTTCTCCCATTATATTATGTGCATCTTTTCAGGCTGCTGCATTCTGGGTATAAGCATTCACATGCCAGTCTAGAACAGAACACATGGTTCTTTGAATAAATGTTTATTGCTGAGCAGTTTTTGTATGAATTCACCTCTGGCTCATTTATTCACAGTTCTTTTCTTTATTTCTTCCTTTTGTATGCTCTGTTCCAACTGCCAGCATGGTTAGGCATTCATATCTTTGATTTAATAGATTACTTATATAACTTCCTAAAAGCTGTGGTTAATCCATCTTTCTGCTAGATATAGTGGTCTTTAAATGGTCATAAACAGTGCACTGCCTCTAATATTGCCTTAGGCTCTTCTGTATCTTGATCTATATTGCTTTTTTTATTTAACCACCTGAAACGATACAATATAAATCCGAACAGAAAGTAATGTGCCCACAGTCAAACAGAAAATCTACAGGAAAACAGACCGGAAAAATCAATATCATGCATGAAGGTTTATGACTGAACAGATCGCTCACATCAGCATACCACCCACTGGCTTTTTAACTACCATTTTGACAATGCGGGAGTGTGGAGGAACGCTCCAAAGGAGCATCTTTGCTCTCGGTTACATCTATTTCACAGCTGTTTGGATGCAATTAATAAACTGAAATGCCAAAGAATCTAAGACAAAGGTACATGTCTATACCTTTAAATAACATTAAGCATTGGATTTCCAATTTGTGGACCACCAGATGCGGACAACTCCCAGCATTCCTGTTATGCTTCTTTAAGTGTTTTTATTGCTTGTTTTGAGTTTGCTTTTTAGGAGTCAAACTTAACATGTCCGAATGGACTCGGACTTCTCAAACTATCCTGGACACGGATTTCTCTGACTTTCCGGACTTTTCGGCGTGGTTTTGAGAATTATTGAATTTACGAGCCATTCGCTAACCCTTGAATGTATCATTTGCTAAATCTCAAAAGTATCATTCATTTTCGCTAACCCTCAAAAGTATCGTACGATTTCGGTAACCCTCGAATTTATGGTTCTATTTTCAGGAACCATCAAAAGTATAGTTCGGTAACCCTCGAATTAGCCTAACCCTCAAATGTAACTTGTGCAAAACTCGACAATTGACCATTGTTTAAACAGGTTTAAACAGGTTTTGGTGATAGTGTCACAGCCATTTATGGTAAGTTACCATTGTTAGTTTAGCTGTAAATCATCCGGACTTTTCTAACTATCACTCCCCCATTGACTTTAAAAACTTTTACTTAAGTTCGAAAGTTCAAAAATGGACCGAACTTTATGAAGTTCGTCCATCTCTATTAGGAAGTTTGTCTCCTCTCTCTATCCAGTGTGTTTGTAAGGTACAGTATATGCTGGTTGCTAATCCCTTTATCTAATTTTTATGGAAGCAGACATTTGCATGCATGCAAAGGTACAGTCTATCTTTAACATACATGTCTTTGCTGGTGAAACAGAATAGTTAAAAAACTGTATCCTGGCTAGTAAGCGGAACTTTACACAATAGTAACTAGATTCTTTAAAGGGTATCTCCACCCTACAATTTTTTTTAAATATGTTATAGGCCATCTCAGCCTTCCCCCAATCGCTATATAAGGTTTCTAAAAAAAACGAAGCTGAACTCTACAGCTCATCAATCCCACATTGCTCTGATCCAGTTCCCTCCTTGCCATAACTACAAGCAGGGGGTCAGACCGTCAGCCGTGGCTGTCATTGGCTGAGAGAGGCAGCTACGGGATGTGAACTGGACAGATCCAGCTTAGTAGATTTTCGAAGGACTGAAGATTTTGTCTTAAATCAAAGTGACAGATGCTCAAGATCTACTAGCACTTCTGATTACTCAGGCAAAACTTCTAAACATCAGTTCCCTGAAACTACCCCAAGTTCAGGATCAGCATACAGTGCATCCCATGCTACAATGACCCATCTTTCTGCAATCCAAAACAAGAGTTACAGTCTTTTGCACCATTACAAGAGCATAGCAAAATGCAAGCAAGTCACACACACTTTGCAGTTAGTGAACCTCTACCTGATGGTTGCTTTGTTCCAATGCTGCATAATATTAATTCCATGAACTCTACATCTGCCCCTGGGCTCAGAGCGACTGCAAATCCACATTTGTCCTCAGTCACTCAACATTGCAACTCTGAATAATAACTCTTGGCAACAAGCTGCTCAGCACCCAAGGTCAGAAGGAACTGAAATATCCAACTTTGCAACATTCATCGTACACCTTGAACAAATTAAAACTGGCCTTATAAAGTTTGATGATTGGCCTGAAAACTACAAAGGCTGGAGACATACATTTAAAACTGTAACTGGAGACCTTGTCATCACAGGTGGAGAAGAGCTTGATTTACTGATTAGGTGGCTAGGACCATAGTCATTAGAGCATGTCAATAGATTAAAGGCAGTCCATATAAGCAATCTCACTGCAGTTCTCAATGCTGCCTGGCAGATATTGGAAAGGAACTGTGGTAGCCCAGATGTAATTGAAGATGCTTTATTAAAAAAAGTCCAAAACTTACCAAAAATATCTGGCAGGGATAGCCAGATGTTTCTAGAACCTAGTGACCTCTTGCTTAAAATACAAATAGCAAAGACAGATCCTTGCTTACCAGGCCTAGAGGTGTAAACCCAGTAGTAGAAAAGTTGCCAATACAATATTCAGTAAAAAAAAAATGGCCAAATCTTGGTTCATAATAAAGGGAAAAACAAACCTTGTTTCCTCCATGTTTCCTCTTTTTTTATTTCATTAAGGATCTTGCAGAGACTAAGAATGAGTTTTTCATTTGGTGAGTCCAACAATATTGGTCTTCCTTCATTTAGGAATAACTTTACACACACAAAACCAAAAGATCAAAAAGGGTCTGTGTGTCTGTAAAAATGTGTCTGTAAAGCTGGGTACACACAATGAGATATTTCGGTCCGATCGACCGATAGTTCAGTATTTTGGTCGATCGGAACGAAATTATCGCATCCGAATGCGGCCATGTCCGACCGATCGTTCGTCCGAATCGGACGAAAGGACGATCAGACATGGTGGAAAACCTTGTCCGATCGTGCTGTCCTCTATGGACGCGGTAACTGTCGGAGTTGGCTGCTTTTGCCGCGACCGACAGTCCTTCCTCCTGGTCGACCGGTCGAAAGTATCGAACGGTCGGTCAGGAGGAAAAATGTCGCTAGGTGTGTACCTAGCTTAAGAAACACAGAAAAAAAGAAAAACACTAATGCTGACTACAGCTCTAGAGAAAGCTAATCAAAATGATAAGATCGAGGATCCAAACCGACAATGCCCTTTTCACAAAAAAAACACATCCTCTACTATGCTTGTGAAGGTTCTCATTCATCCAGGTCATGGTATATCTGTTGTATTCAATTAGATCAACTGGACTTGAAATGTAGTTCTTGAAGACGTTTCGCTAGTCATCCGACTGGCTTTCTCAATTCAGAATGACTTGTGAAAGCCAGTCGGATGACTAGCGAAACGTCTTCAAGAACTACATTTCAAGTCCAGTTGATCTAATTGAATACAACAGATACATCCTCTACTACAAAAATGCATTGGATTCAGGAAAAAAAATGCAAGAATGTAAGGAACTTTTCAAAAAATGTGAGATTTGTTTCAAGAGTTGTGCTTTAATTGAGCATTTTGCTAAAAACTGTAAGTCTACCATCAAGTGCACAGAATGTTGTAGTAAAGAAAACTTTATGCCTTTTATGCAGAGGGTTTTGGACAAAGACTATGCTGAACCAGCCCCACCATTAAAGGAAGGCAAGGAATGTTGGCATCTTCAATTCTTTGGAGTGTAACACCCTTGTAAACCTAACCAACTCAGGGCTGTCTTCGTCTCAAGTGCCAAATATAAAGATATCTCTCTAAATGACATTTTACTTACTGGACGCAATTTGAATAACAGCCTTATAGGGATTTAATATGTTTTAGGCTAGAACCAATTGCAGTAATGGCCGACATTCAGCAAATGTTCCACTGCTTCATCGTCTGTGAAGAGGACAGGAACAAAAGATTTTTGTGGCATTGTAACAATTATATGAATGATGAAGTCATACAGTAGACTATCGCATGAAGGTGCACATGTTTGGGAATAGCTTCTCCCCTGACGTTGCTATATATGGACTGAAAAAGGCAGCTCAGGGGGGCCAAAAGGAATATGGACTAGATGCTCAACAGTTTCTAGAGAGAAATTTCTATGTTGATGATGGACTCAAGCCCTTATCAATTGAACAAGAGGCAATTGATCTTCTTACTAGGATGCAAGAAATGGTATCAGTATCCAACTTTAAACTACATAAGATTATTTCTAATAGCAGCAAAGCAAGCCTTCCATGTCAATGATTATGCTATAAACCTGAAGAACTTATAGGGAGTGAAAATCCTCCTATGGAACGCAGTCTTGGTTTGCTCTGGAATATAAAACATGATGTTTTCACATTTCAAATGTCAGAATGTGATAAACCCTTTACCAAATAAGTATTATCCATTGTAAATAGAATATATGACCCTCTTGGGTTTGTGGCACCAGTAACAGTCCAAGGTGAATTGCTGCTTAGGCAACTTACCTCTGAAAGTACATACTGGGATAGTCCTTTGCCTAGTGATAATTATAAAAAATTGGTAACTTGGAGAAGTTCTTTAAAAGCACTCGGAAACCTGAAAATCCCACGCTGTTGTACTAACACTTCTTTGGTTTCTGCCAATAGAAAGGAAATTCATGTCTTTTCAGATGCTTCCTTTGAAGCCTTTGCTGCTGTGGCTCATCTCAAAGCAAGACAAGCTGACAAAAGATATTATGTTGGATTTGTTCTGGGCAAAGTTAAGCTGACTCTAAAACCTGGACATACTGTACTGTCCCAAGACTTGTACTTTGTGCAGCTTTGTTAGCTGTAGAAATTGCAGAAGTCATAATAAGTCAAATGGATCCATGGAGACAATCAAACTAAAAGATTTTACATTTATGTCAGCAACCGAATAGACTGTATCAGGCAGTTCACTACACTCTCACAATGGCATTATGTGTGTTCATATTTGAATCAGGCAGATCATGGATCTAGAGCCATACTGATAGCTGCACTCAGATATACTACATCGGTGTTACCACCAGAATTCTTGTGTTATGATACTAATTCTACCTTTTCTGAAGGCACCTATGAGTTAGTGGACCATGAACTTGACTAAGGGTTAAGACCCACCACACTTTACGCTTCCATACATAAGACAGAAAAACTAGGATCTCATCAATTTTCTCAAGGTTTCCCCTATATATATAGTGTCCGTGCATTTGTTACATTGCATTAAATACACCACACCACACTGGATGTGCAGCTGTAAGATCCCTGGATGTTAAATACCCCCTTCCTGTGTGTTACAGATGGAGAACTGTTAATATTGTTGCACAGTTTACACCGAGGACCCCTGCATGGTTTGGTGCCTTGGGTGATATTTTCATAAACTGTGTGTAACTTTCTTCTTACAAGTTTTTGGTGAAGGCAAGTATAGGGGGTTCTGGGAACATTTTTTTTAAGGGTTTCATCTTGATTAATCATAGGTTGTAGTTCTTTCATTATTGTACGTATTCCTTCCAATATTGGGTTATATGTTGTTACCAAAGGTATCCGGGCATTTCTTTTTTTCTCTTTGTATTGTAGAAGGTTATCCCTGGTTGTCCTCAATGCTTTGTTCATGTTAGTGGTAATTGTTCTGCGTGGATATCTCTTTTGTTTGAAAGATGTACCAAGTGCACCTAGGTGTCTGTCTCTCTCTTAATTAATTAATTAATTAATTAATTAATTAATCAGTTTTCTCATCTTTCAAGATTGTCATCTCCTTACGTACTATTGCACATTTGATTCATATTATCCACCATTTCAAAAGCAATGTGGGAGAGCCCCAAGGATGTCATGGTTAAACCCAATTAATGATAACCACAATTTATTGAGAATAGGTGGCCGCTTGGGAAATCTGATATAAGTATTGAGTAACAAAACCCTGTCATTGGGCCTGACCATCACCACATTGCAACCATCCTTGCACCACCATGAGAAAGTTCAGCACCAAAGTCATCATGTTACAGAAGGAGCTATCTGATCAGCAGGATTGTGGAAAGTTGGAGCAAAAAGATGCATTTCCTCTGTGCTACACAGATGTATTAAATGTCATATGTTAAGAGGGAAACAACACCAGCAACAGATGGCAAACCTGCCACTGGATAGGTTAAGTAATGACCCACTATTCACTTATATGGGACTAGATGCGTTTGGCCTATGGTCAGTCATTTGTCGAAGGACTCGTGGTGGAATAGCAAACAGCAAGCAATGGGCAATACTGTTTACTTATTTGAGTGTATGGGCAGTCCACATTATAATTGAATCAATGGACTCTTCCTGTTTATCAATGCGCTTCAAAGGTTTTTTCTACAATCAGATGACTTGCAAAACAACAAAGATCACAGTGTGGAACCAATTTTGTGGGAGCTTGTAAGGAATTACAACTAGACAGTTTTGTTTTTGTGAGATATATGCTGGCTGCCACTCCCTTTATCTAAGTTTTATTGAAGCAGCCATTTTTGTTACCTTTGTTGATTATTCTCCTTGTAACTGGTTTGGCATGCTGCTCCCCCCCCTGGTCGAGCTCCTTGGCCAATGGGAATCGGCTGGGAGGAGCTTCTGGATCTGTCAGTCAACTGGTTCCCCTAGCCAATTCTGATTCAATAATTGCTGACCACACTTTGTACCTTAAGCTCTGTAATTTGGTGATATATATATCCTTGTCTGCTGTTCCTGCTTTGTTTCTGGTTCCCCCTTTCTCTGTCTGCTGTTTCTGATGATCCATTTACTATCTCTGCTGTGCCATATCCATCTGCTGTTTCTGCTGTGCCATATCCATCTGCTGTTTCTGCTGTACCATCTGCCATCTCTGGTGTTCCTTATCCATCCACTGTTTGCTGTGCCATATTTATCTGATGTTTCTTCATTGGGCCACAATTCACACCACCCACTAAGTTGTGGGTCATCTGTCACCACTACTAGTGCATTCCCACACTCAGAGAAGCAAGTGGGCGCCGCTTTCGGCCACTAAGGTTCTACCCCCATGCTGACAAACTACCATCCACTATAGTTTTTTTGACCGGTGGAATTGATGATATCTTAATGGTAGAATGTAAAAAATGAACAAAACAAAATTCTAAACATGCATTGAACTTAAAAGCGTCTGTTTGTGTTGTATAACTTGGGAGAAATGTTGTGGTAAATCATACAACTTGTTTTTGAATAAATATGTTCAAAAATGTTTCAATAATGAACTCACAAAAAGTGTTTGCATAAAAAAAAGCCTTGCTGTTTAACAGGCCTTTAAAAAAAGCCTTACAATGGTATTTCCTTTCTGTTTATGTAAGACTAACATTTGATTTACCAATTAAACTCTTCATACAATGGATGTATTTTAAAAAAAATATAAAAAAAATAAAATGATATGAAGAAAAGTGACAAAACTTCCAGATATTGTCCTGAAGCATTGAAAAGGATAAAATGGAGAAAGAAAAGTCAACCGATTAGCATAAATGTGTTGTGTGTACAATTGTCATCATATAAATCACAATGTAGCAAAATCCTTGCAAGGCTTGAAGTACATTATTTTATTGTGAAACAGTGTCTTGCCAAGTTAACTTCTCTGCAGTATTAATGTAGTAAATGAGCAGATAACAAAATAGATTCATAATGCAAGTGTCTTCCAGCTTCTTCCCTTGTCACCCTCCTTTCTACTCTGACTGTAGGTGACCATCAGTGCTTGCTGTTTGATAGGCTTTTACTGCTAGTATTGTTTTTTCCAAACACCCTAATGCTCTCTCCAGCTTCCGGTTGATTAATTAATTCCTGCAGGTTGGACATCCCAGGTTTAACAGCAAAAGGAAATACAGAGTTCTAATATGATGAGATATAACCTTATTTTTTATGAAAACCAAGCCCATGCTTAGCATAACATGCATCATGTATTCTTTGGCGTTCATAAAAAGGATAATAGGATAATATTATTAAAAAAGAAAATGTTAGGCTAAAACACATTTTTCTTGGTTTTCAGGCCAAACTTAAAATGCTGAAAGGAGTAAATGATTTCACTAGAGTATGCAATATTTTTCCTGCACTCTGAGCATGCCTGAACCAGTGGTAGAGGAGAAGAAAGTTTAGTTAGAGTTTAGTTAGTTAGAGTTTAGAAGTGAATAAGCTGTCTTAATCAACTGTTTCTGGCTATAAATAAAACATTGTTTTAGGTTTCACATTTTCTTAAATATATTATACATTCTGAACTACAGTATCTCTGGCAACAAAGAGATGGGATTTATTGCCTGGTAATCTAATCATATTACTGAGAGAACATTTTAGTTTTCTAAAATTCACTTTTACATTTTAAGTAGAACACAATCAAATTTAGAGCGGCACTAATACATACTGTACAAATATCTGTTTTATCTTCACATTAACTTCTCACACTCATTCATACCATATGAATCATATAAACATGCTTTTTAACTCACTATTGCCAATATTCCCACAGAGTCAATTTAACATTAACACAAATACACAGTGACTCGTTCAGTCAAAATGTTATTCAAACACTTGCATACTCCTAAAGCCTTCTACTTTCCTGCATGGCTCTTTAATTCACTTGCTGTTACATCTGCACACTTACATTTATCCAATTATCTATTCACATGTACTTACATATTAACTCTGAAATATTCTGTCTTATAAACTCAAATTACAAATCATTGTAATGATTAATTTCATTATAGATCTATTAATACTACAACTCACTTAGAAAATCCTGCACTTAAAAATATCCTCAATTGGAGGAAAATTTATGGTCAACAAGACATTCATAGGCACAGATGATGTATTTCCTTAGCTAATGCAAATGCATTATAATGACTCATCGACAGCATGGCCCCTGTACTCATGAGAGTATTGCCTAAAGATGTGTATTGCTCTCTGGGGTTTAGATGGGAAATTGCAGGTTACATTATGTTGCAAAACCATCTCAGTCTGGCACTAGAAAGAACACAGAGAAATTATCACACAAAATAAGCAACTATAAATAAGTCATACAGATGACAATCAAACAGCATTTAATTTAAAGGGCATGCCCACCCTTAAAACAAAAAACTAGTGACTTGTCAGATCTGTCCACAACCCCTAACTGCTATTTACTAGTTTATTACATGCATTTGTAACCAGATATTTATTGATAAATTCTCTTCTATTCTAGCAAAGTTATCTGCCTCTTTCCTCTGCTCAATGTGCTTTTTATAAGCTTGAGCATGTGCAGTGGAGGCAGCAGGGGAAACAGCAGTCAATCATTGATTGTGATCTCAGCAGTCAAAGCTTTGATTGACTACATGAAGGAGCCAGCTTAATCTGCCAGAATGGAGGCAATAATTATACGTAAATACCTGGTTTGTAATACATCTAATAATGTGCTGAATATATCTGTTGGAGTTGGGGCAAGTAACCGATATGTGTGCAGTTTTTTGTCTCAAGGGTGGACATGCCCTTTAAGCCTGGTTCTTATTAAATGCAATTCTATGAATAGGTGTAAGTGTAAACCTTCTTAAGCAAGAAAAGACCACAGAGGGCAGTCACCCTTCATATTTTGTCCTTTCCCAACATCAACATGCTTGATGACAGCCTACATCAATATCACGGTGTGTGGGGGGAGATAGACAGACACATTTACTTTTTTAGAAAAGTCCTTTCTTCTAGCTCCTAACCTCCTCTTGATCTCCAGACTGAACACACACAAGTGCTGGCCCCACCCCCACCGGAAAGTCTTCCTTTTGCCTATGGAAAGGGGACGGTGTGCGAGTCCAGATGCTTTATGTTACACAGACCTTACATACGGTAGTTTTTTTTGATTGGCTAAGACTGCTGTATGATTTACAAACAGCACATAATTGGGTGAATTACTAAAAACAGACATTAAAGTTGCTTAAAGTTTTAATTTGTCTTAACACATGCAGAGGTTATAGCAATGGCAGAGGTGTGGAAAAAAACTTCCATTTTGACAATTCCATTTAAAATAGTAGTACCAGCTCTTTAACTACTATTTATAACTTTATATACTGTATTTTGTTTTTGTTTTTTTCAAGGATTGAGAAGGATGAACCCTATAGGAGTGCTCCTATAGACCCAGGTGACTGTAAGGTGTGGTCAGCACGTTGTGAATAAGTTCCAGTGGAGTTGAGCCAGTTATACCTGAACACAGGGGGGAGTGTCTGCCAACAGCTTTGGAACAGCAAACTTTTAGTTGTGAGCAGTATGTGTTCCGGAGCAGTCTCTTTAAGGCCAGGATGAGGCTATGAGTATACTGTACATCTTAGCTCTAGCTTTACGTTGGATCACCTGTTGGTACTTAATATGCATGGACTTTCTCTTTCCATACAGGAGATGAAAATGCAAACCACATTTGTGTTTGTTTTTAATTCATATTTTAATCACTGGTTGCACTTTATTGGGGCGATTTACCCAGGAGCGCTGCCGGCACGCAGCGCTCCTACCCAGTCTTAACGTTGCGCTAACTGATGTGCGAGATCCAGAACAGGAACTTGCACAGCCATTGCAAACCTATTTACCAGAGGCTGCGCGGCTCTTAAGACGTAAGTATTTAACGCCACTAATAGCTGGCGTTAAATACTTATGTCAGGGTGAAGTTTACCCAGAGCCGCGCAGCCTCTGGTAAATCCCATACAGGAGATTTGCCCTGAGTAGTTGCGGCTCTGAGTGAATCTCCCTATATATGTTCTTGTGATATGCTCATACAGTATATTGCCAATAAAGTAGGTTTGTTTCTAGTACAGCTAGTTTTCCTATGGTTAATATGTCAAGTAATTATAGTGTTGGGTGCTACTTCAGGGAATCATTTCTCCTTATTTAGTTGTTTATGATTTTTTTGCGTAGCACGACCCGATACCTGGTTTATGGGGGGGTCATATGCTTTGCCCTGTTCACTTGATATGTTGCTGCTCCTCCTACCCTATGTTCTAAGGGTAAAGTGAAAAGCCTGCTATATTGATCCAGTGCGCAAGTATGAGAAATGCAAAAGCTTGATAAAAGTAATTAAGGTAAAAAAGATTAGAAGTTAGTACCTTCCAGACTGGGGTTACCTAGTGGTTGGAAGGCTTTTCATTCATGTGATCGCTGTAATGTATACTAAAACCCCTTTGTTTATAATGTATGCCAGGGTGCAGATAATATGAGTAAATGAAACATGATAGGACAATAAGATTTTTTTTTTTTTTTAAGACAAAAAGTTGTCTTCAGTTTGTTGTTTTTATAATAAACAGTGAACATTCTTTTCCATAAAGGTTGTTACTGGGCTTTAGGCCAAACTGTATCCGATTTAAAGATGGATGTCACATACATCAGTATTCAGGTTAAGTTGTGTCAACAGTAGCTTTGCAGCTGATAAGCAAGCCATATATTGTATGTGGCATGCATTTTTATGCCCCCAGATGATAATTCACAAGAAGAAAAAATCCATTGTTAATATAAAATATGCTGGGTAGGCAGTAGTGTGATTTTCTCCTGGATAGACGCACAACAAATACAAGGAATTCGATTAACCAGATTTTCACCTTTGATGCAGACGTGAGCAAGAAATCAAATTTTTTCCCAGCTGTGGATTTCGATAAATGCCTGTAATAAATAGAATCCTGCAAGCACAGGAATTAGTTTTTCCTATTTTATCCCATTTGTCCTCTAAATAATCTTTCTTTCAGTCATATTTCTGAAGAAAGAAGATCAGATTTTGCATTTTAAAAACTGAAGTGTATTAGACTTGCAAAGGGGGACCTATTCTGGCTTTACAGTCCAAAATCCTCCTTTAATGAGATTGTTAGACACCTGTTACAATATTTTCTTTTGTGAACACTTATCCTGGCCATGCAGTGGCATGCTTTTTGTTCAAGTTCAAGTTCTACTCTATATAAATATTGACTTAAATATCCATATCCCCAGGTTGACATTCACTATGCTGAATTTTACTTTTGCTACTATACCACAAAATGATTGGTGCATGCAGTTGGGGGGAACATCACAGGATAAGTATTATATAGTCTATGGCCTACATTGCAGCAATTTTAACGTGCTGTGCAACAAAAATGCTGCAGAATCTTGTTTCTAATGTTTAAATAACTGGCCAACCATGTTTTAAACTTCGGCTGTTGACAAGTCTTATATAATATTTGTCTGTTTATTATAGACTGCCGCCGAAGCATTCAGAAAATGCTATGGTGTCTTTTGAAGGAATATTGTCACATCTTTGTAAAAATTCCTTTAGTTTAATGTAGCCAGTGCCACTACAATTATAATGAACTAATAATAATTGTAGGGTACATGACTTTCTAGCCATGTATTTCTCATTGTGCTTGCATGTTATACTTGATATAACCTTGTTTATAAATGGACAGTGCTCTTAACAAGTACAGTATAATTCCAGTAAGTTTATTATTAGGTAATGTATGAAACATTCATTTGGTACATTTCAAGGTAAAAAAAAATTGATAAGATGTCTTAATTCAACCTTGACAACTAGTTTGCCATAAAGGAAAACCTAGAAATTCAATATATTGCATGCGATTTCTATAAACAAAATGACAAGATCTGATTGAATAATTAAGAGCCAAACACATATTTGTAAAATTAAATATTGTGGTATCTGTTGTTTTAACATCAGATAGGATTTCACAATGGTCTTAGATAACACTGTTGAAAATGGGGACATTCTTGAGTTGTGCCAGGCCATGGCAAAATAATTTTAATTAAAGTGCATGTTGACCCTTTAAACATGTCAATTGTTATATGCTTGTGAAGATTCTCATTTATCCAGGTTATGGTATATCTGTTGTATTCAATTGTCAATTGTTAGTTACCTGCCCCTAACTGATATATTCTGCAATTTATTTCCTGCATTACTACCCAGATATATAAGGATTATTATTGTCCACATATTTGCAGAGTAAGCTGGCCCCACCCTCCATGCAGTCAATCAAGGTTGTGACAACTGACATCACAACCAATGATTTACCGCTATTTCACCTGCTGCCTACTCTGCACATGCTGAAGCTTATTGAGCAGAGAGGAGTCAGATATATTTGCCAGAAAGAATTAAATGTAGTATATTATACAGTGTACAAGTCATTCTGAATTGAGAAAGCCAGTCGGATGACTAGCGAAACGTCTTCAAGAACTATATTTCAAGTACAGTTGATCTAATTGAATACAACAGATATATTATACAGTATATAATAAACTGGAAAAAATAACAGTTGGGGTGGTGGACAGATAACTGACAAGGGTGGACATGCCCTTTAAGTCCCAATTTCCTAATGGTGCCGTCTTGCCAAAATTGGGAGTGTTGGTAAGTTATAGTATCAATTGTGTTTTTTTCCGGTCAAAATCATTTTTGAAAAACAGCAAGGAAATAGCTTGGCTTATAAGAATGGGCATGCTGATTATGTAAGGTATACTGCAAATATGATATCTCTAACAGCAATTTCAAAAATGGCCAGAGAAGCAGAAATAAATGTATTTTAAACTAGACAAAATGGCCCAGGCCTTTAGCCATCACTGGCCTTCACAGTATATTACAATACAAAAATTCTTGCTGGCAGGTGTGCCTTACTGTAACATTGCATTTTTCCTCTGGGAAGACCTGCAATTGATATAGGAAAGTGCTGTTTTGCTTCCTACTAACATTAATGGGAAGCACTTAAATGCTTGGTGTATGACTCATGTGAGCCACTCTCTTTGGAAATGCTGACATCTGCAATACTCGTCACAAAAGCCATCAATTGCATTACCCTTATCAAATTGCTAGGTGTTTCCCAAAGGAAGTACCATGAGCTGTCATCCCAAGTAAACATTCATATTTATCCCTATACCACCTGGGATTCCTTTCTCCAAGAAACCATTGATCAAGATGTATAACAATCAAATATTCTGTGTATGTGAAAGAAGTAATTCACCTACATTCAATTTTAAATGAATTTGCATTAATTCTTATGTAAGTGAATATATAATCTAAATGGAAATTGAAATAAATGTCTAACGCTGTACATCCAATTGTTTCAGTAATTTGTCTATGGATGGAACATTGGGAATACCAAACTATTCTCATTATATCCCTGATGGTGATCTTTGGAAGCATTTTCTAACTGTTCATTTGATTTAGATGGTTCTTGAAAGCAAAGTACCTTTAGAATAAATTTCCCAAAAGAATTTGTAAAATTAGTCTTAGTAATCAAATCAACACCTATAAATAAAGTTTAGAAACCGTTTCAGAATATCCTGAGAAATCAATGGCATGTATAATATAATAATATATTATATTATAATAATAATATATATATATTTTAATTTATATATTTATATGCCCCTTTGATCTTAGGAATGTTTTCCATTTGATTTCAAACTGCAAATTGGAGCAGTTTAATACAAAAAATACAATATATTTCTGATCATTTGCAAAACCCTCTGACCTTTCTATGCCACATATGAAATTGTGATCTACTGTATCTATTTATAAAGCAGCGACAAATAGTGTAACAGCTCTTGATGTTGTTGCTATTAAAGGGTAATTATATTCTTTCTGCTCACATTCCAAAAAAATAATACAAATGCTAGGTCCTTACCCCTGAGCTTACCATAGAACTCCTGCACTTTTCCTCTACAACCGTTGACTTGCTTAGTCCTGCTGTACAGCTTTAGTCTGGACCTGGCCAATCTGAAAATGCACTTTAATAGAAGCGTATGAAAATATTAGCTAAATATTAGTTAAGTGTGTGAGGAAATAGTATTAAAGATGCCATTATTGTACAATTATCACTGCAATTTGTAAAGAAAAGTAATTTACAATGCTAATATAGTATAGTATAGTATTTGAGGTTGAATAAAGACATACGTCCATCCAGTCTAACCTACTCAGCAATACCCTCATTTCGTGCCTAACTGCTGATCCAGAGGAAGGCAAAAAAAAACAGTATGAAGGGAATAAATTCTTTCCTGACTCCAAGTGTCAATCGGAAATATCAATACCAGTAACATGCAACATTCTTTATTTTTAGAAACTCATCTAGATTTTTTATACGTGCCATTACAATGTCCAATCTAAGACAGTTCCATAGTTTTACAGTTCTCACAGTGAAAAACCCTTTCCGAACTTGAAGACTTAACTTCTTTTGTTTCTTTTTTAAAGGATATGTCGATATTTCAGTTTAACTGAAGAACAGAAGTAAAGGAGCTATGTCTTAGGAGACAGAAGCTTGCCTGTGATCGGTCCAGCACTGGCTTACTGACAGGTTCTGAATTGGTCCATGCTCCCTTGGACTGTGTGTGCATAAGCACGTTTTCCAGTAGGAGAAAATGTTCATGTACTAAATTTACGAACCCATCATCCTTTAATGTGTTGACACTACTCCAATCAATGTCAGGGTAATTAAAGTCCCTCATAATCAGAACTTGCCCCAAACTTGCACCCCTAGTCATCTGCATATGAAGCTGACTTACTTCCTCCTTACTAGCATTTGGTGACTTGTAGCACACCCCAACAATAACTTTACCCCCCTTTCTTATTGTCCAGTTCCACCTATAATACTCTGTTTAACATCAATATTGACAAGTTAGCATACATACATACATCAGCTCCCTTTACTTCAAGAAGAGGGATCTGAGACACTCAGGAGAAGTAAAGAGAGATAATGTGGTTCTACATAGCAATCCTCTACAATGCAGATGGCTGTAGTTTATTAGCATTTTGAATGATCACTTTTAATCCCCATACATCTTACAGTCAATTTGCCATATATTGGTGATTTGTATTGTCAGCTTTACATAATAAACTAAGCATGTATGTGCACCCGACCAACCTTTACCATAAAGAACATGAAAGGTCTGTCGGTCACATATATGCATATTGAAGATAGATTCTGATGGAATCATATGGCAGTTGCATTGCTTGGTTAGTTTTTACAAGTAATTATTTTTAAAAACAGCTTCTCTGGCTATTGTAGTTAAATTGTTTTATACTTTGGGAAAACATGTCTATGTTTTTATTGATTTAAAAGTTAATAATTGAGCAGTATCATATTTCTTTAAGAGGTAAAATGTTACAAGGCAAGGACACCACTGGAATGTAATAAGTCTGATATCACAGGCAAGAAATGAAATAAGGAAAGAAGCAATGGAATAAGGTTATCTACACGAGTAGAGTAAAAGGGCAGTCGGAGAGGAGATAAAATGTGCAGGGATTGAGAGATGTAATCGGGGCACGGTGGCAGCATACTGAATCTCTCTGGAAGAAAGGGCTCATTTACATTATTGTTTTACTTGGCTTGACTTTGTTGAAAATGAGACAGAAAATCTCATCTGAACAATATAAAACTGCTTGCCAAAAATCCTATTTTATTTGAACGTGATTTTTAAATGTTTTTCTATATGATTTTGATGTTACAGCCTTTTAGGTCAGTTTACTCAAGCAATTTGATGGATTGGTTTTTTTTTTTCTTGCCATTTAGAATGAAAATTCAATCCTGTAAAATCGTTTTGGTAAACTATAGAAAGCAGCACAATGTTAAATAGAATCGGCAAAGCTGGGTAATTTAATGGAATCTAATAAAAGTCTTGGTAATTTATAAAACCGGCTGATTTTCTTTTTACTGTCCTGCCTGTAAACTAGCAAATAGAAATTAATGAAGCAAAACCATTTTATTTTGTATCCAACAAAATCAGTCCGTGTTAAAGGAATCCTAAAAATTGGGGAGGGAGCACAAACAAAGGAGCCATGGAAAGTGAAAATTATAATTGGCAAATCCATTTAATGACAGTTTGTGGTGTGTCAGTTAAAACTTTGTATCCTTTGGTATATTGTTTCCTTCCAGTGAAATCAATCATTCAATCTCTTTCAGTTTTATTCTTAATCACTTTTTGCAACTGTCCCACATTTTAGCATGCTTAGTAGTTGCAGAGTATTTATGGCTTAAGGCAGTGATGCTGTAAATGTTTAGTTTGATTTGATAGGATAGGCTAAGGACTAGTTAATAAAGAAAACAATGGAGGAAATTTAGTTTTACTTTGAGTTCTATTAATAAAAAAAAATGTGGGACATTTCTGGGACATACTATTAAACAGTGATTTGGTAACCCTGGCTTTACTTTAATAGCTACATCGGGATGCAACTCTCTACTATATTGTGTTCACAAATTTTTTTTGGCCTGTACAGTGTTACTTCCTGTACCTATCCACCATTAGCAATTCTGTAGATATATTCAGTCATAGGCAGTAGCAGCTGCAAACCTATATAAAGTGTATGTGTGTGTGTGTGGGGGGGGGGGGGGGTTGCAACAGAAAAACATTGAGAAAGTTTTTGTGGCACATTCGATGTTGTGAAAATGAAACCAGGAACTGTGGATCTCCTGCAACACTCAAATCTGAATGAAACTTTTTACAAAAACATTTTTTTTTAAATTACTTGTTTATAAAAACAAGTAATTAGTTTGTGCATCCCTTCAGGTAGCCACACCGACAGAGGTTTCATCATATTATCTACATCAAAGTAGACCATCTGTCTGTGCATGGTATGGGAGGTCAGTTTCCAGAGAACCGTCGTTGCCTAATGAGTGTCCTAAGCACTGGGTATATGTAAGGATTTTGAAAAGTTTCCTTGACATTGGAAATGGTTTGGATGATAGAATATCTAATAAAACTGGACCACTGGGCACTTTAAATTTCTTAGATCTTGTTAGATAACATTTTACTGGTTGTTGGTGACAAGATTTGATTAGTTTTCCTGTTTGTGTAAGAATTTCCTGCTGTTCTGATCTTCACCTATAGATGTCACTGTTCTTGGTTCCTGCTGTTCCGAATGTTACCACTTGTCGCTGTTTCTTTGTTCCATTTTCCACCAGCAGTGGGCCTGTTTTCTATGTACTGGACAATTACCATTCATCACATTCACCTGCTATCAGTCTTCAGTTATTTAAGGACTCCACCGACTCCTATCCTTTGCCAGTTCTTCGCCATTTGTTCATCTCATCATTCCACACCTTGTGCTCTTATTCCTGTTCTAGACCTTGCCTTGTCTCCTGTACTTCCAGTCTAGTTCCCTTGCCCTATTTACCTGTCCCAGTTCCCTGTTAATCTTTTCTGTATATAGTCTTATGTATATAGTCTTTAGTCATCTGTATTTAGTCTTGTGTGTATTGCCTAGTCTTTGCTTTAGTCTTTTGTTTATAGTATTATTTATCTTTTCACTGTGTGTTTGGTGTGTACAATAAACTTTTTAAACTTAATCTCTGCTGCACTTCAGTCTTTCCATGTTTCTCAGCTGCTTTGCAGCAGCACCCATCCAGGGAGCATAACAGTACGATCTGGCCTGTACTGAATAGAGATGGGGTTCCGAAATCCAAAAGATCTGTCCAAATACGGACGGATCCTCCGGATTTCGGGACTTTGGAAGACATTTTCGATAAGTTTCCAATGTACAGGGCTATTTTCGATAATTTTCAAAAATAGCCTTGAACAGAGGTCTCCAGTTTTTTCCTTTTCACCATGGACCCCACTCACTTTCATTACCTTTGCATTCTGGCTAAAAAGAATGAGAAAATGTGTAGACAGTCTTTCTGTGACCATTCTAGAAAATCCTTGTTGGAGCGGATTATCCAGGTGCAGGATCTTGTTAACAAGGGGCAATATGAAGCTGACTTTGTTGAACCATTATTCATCATTCTGTGTGATTTATTGCCCTCTCTGTATGCCACTGATCTTTTCTATCCTCCTTTTGACCCAAACCACATATAGTACTTTTTCTGTCTGTTAGAGGAGGATTTAGATTGCTTTACAGAGCAGTTTTGTAATCACAGTTTTGAATCTATCATGAGCTGTATTGATTCAGTACACTCTTTTGTCTCTCAAGGAATCTATACCCAGTTAGAGGTTAACCCTCTACTTGAAGCCTGGTATAAAGTGTTTACAATCTCCTTCTGTTCTACTGAAAACTTCCTCTAAGACTCCTGAATCTCAGTTTATACCAATCGTTGAGCTAAAACACAAAGCCAAACCCAAAAGAAAATTCTTCCATGTAACAGCCTGCTTCTATCTCTGTCCAGTCTCCATTACTACAGCCTGCTTGGGGGGGGGGGGTTTGACACCAACTGTCTGCCACGTACAATGCTGTTTTGACACCTTACTCTGGGAGTTCCTTTAACACCTCTTAGCCACTATCCAATCACGCCCTTAACACCTGGCTGTGATATGCTAATTGGGACTTTCCAGGGCACATAATTGCCACAGATTCTTGTACAAGTCATTCTGAATTGAGAAAGCCAGTCGGATGACTAGCGAAACGTCTTCAAGGACTAAACTTCAAGTCCAGTTGATCTAATTGAATACAACAGATATACCGGGCGGGGAGGGAGCAGGGGGGCTGCAAAGGGGAGAGAAGAGACACAGGACAGTTTCAGAGCAGGAAGCGGAAGTGCAGGGGACCTGGTGATGCTGCGGCCACACGCAAAAATGTAAATATCTTCAAAACTATTTGGACTTTTTCCAGTTAAACTGACTTTGCTCACAGACCTTTTCTTCTTTATCCGATATACTCTTTATCATTTAGATTTTAAGTTCTCATTCCTAATGTGTCAAGGCATGCTGCAATGATACCAATTTATAAAATATATATATTCCAATATAAAGGTAGCAGCACTCCACCATAAACCACAAGAAATTTGGTGCAAGTCTGTGTGTTCTGGTAAATATCCAATAAATATTCGGTATGATCAGAACAGATTATACTGAGTGCAGTTGATCATACCGAATATTAATTCTTACTTATTTGTATATTGCTTGCACGTATCCCCTTGTTGGATAATCTGTTTTTATAATGTACAGTGCTGCGTACCCAAGTGGCGCTTGATTAATAAAACTATACATACTTTACTCTTAACTGTGTGCTACCTTTGATGTCCAATTATTTATCATAGCATTTTTCTTTTTATGCACTCTGTTCTTTTAATAAATTATATAAAATCATTTAAGGCCAAAACAAACCTTGTTTTCGAAGTTATGCTACCGTATAGGAATTATTGTTAGATATATATATTTATATATAACTGTGTAAAAAAGTTATAAGTGTGGATAACCTTTTCTTACAGGATTGTAATAAGTAGAGAGCATAATGGAATGGGGGGTTGTGACAGGAGGAGAAAGGTCCTTTCGGGTTTGGGGTGGTCTCGCGCGTGGTAGTGAGGGGACAACCCCAGAATTTGGGAGACACCTGTTGGGGTGGGATTCCTGGAATGTGCTTTCACATCCATAGACTTTAATGGACAGGAGTGTCAGTGCCCTATGCAGTGCTGTAACTAGAAATCACTGGGCCGCTAACACAGCTGTTGCCCCCCACACACACACACTTTATCTACAGTGAATTTCTGTGGCGGGAGGCTGTAGCTGTCATAGGGAAAGAAGAAGATGGGCCCCCCCTGCAATCCCAGTGACTGGTCGATGTTCCCTTGGTCATAAGTAAGATTTTTAGCACCCCTGTCTACCCTATAAAATACTGCCCTAGGTATAGAGTTTATGGTATATCAACCCTGTGCCCCTCCCATTGATCAACTAAGACACTGAGCACTCTCTTGCTTTCAACGAGACTGTGGCTGTGACTGAGCAAAGTCTAATTCTGTTCTGTACAAAGGAATATTTTCTGTCCAGACAGTTATAATTAGAGAGCTGCACAATAACATTACGCTAATGTTTTGATTGTGGCTGTCAGCCCTCAGTACTGTTTGCTTGTGTGTGTTAGCTCTAGCAAATCGTTTACAAAACTTGTTTATTTCTTTTTACCATTCATGTGTGTGTGTGTGGTGTGGTGTTGTCGGTGTGTGTTACTCCTTAAACTCCAATGAAGTTATTTCTTTGGCCAAACTTTTCTTTTAACCTTCTCAATTTGTAATTGTCTCCAAGGCAGCTTGGTATGCCTCTACTGCGCCACTAAACTACGCTGACTTAAAGGGAAAGTTCAGTGATAAATATCATTTTTAATAATTAGTTTATGTTAATATACTCTAGCAATTCTATATATTCTCTCACCTTCCTATGCCTGCCACACAACGGACACTACTAGGGGCCAAACAGAAAGCCAGTACTTTAAAAGAATTAATTTGCATGCAGGGGATGAGCAATTATAAAACACAAACGTTTGTTACTGAAAGCATATTTATTTGTACTGAACTTTCCCTTTAATCTTACAACCACACTTAAACAAAGAGAGTGCAGGGATATATTGTAAGACCCCATACTATTTTCAATGTACAGGCAGCAAGACAATTCAATTCAGAAGTCAGAGGTGAGATAACACCTGTCATTAGAATTTGAGATGCGACCTGTCCCCTGGGGCTATTGAAGCGACACATTTGGTTTCTCTTTTTCTTATTGACAAAGTGGCACATAACTCTCATTGCCTACAGACACAGCAGGAGCTGTTTAGGTAGATATATAATAAAAAGCAAATGAAACGTTAACAACAGAAAAATAGAAAGAGGCAGCACTGAGAACAGAGTACCAGTAAATGAATCCAACTCTGGTAATACCAGAGACCCCAACACATGCAGAGAATAAAACTGGAACTCAATTATTGTAAAATAAAATTAGTAGTTAAAAAAACAATTCATAAAACTACAGTATAACGTTTATAGAATGTACAGCACCTCCCAAACCCCGTTTTGCATATTTTAATATGCAAAATTGGCAAAGAGACCCTGAAGGGACTTACCTGACCCAGTCCTCTGGTCAGCCCCCTGCTCCTGTTATGAGCTTGTTTCGAGCAAGAACTGGAGCAGTGAGACACTTTCTGGTCAAGGCTGTCAGGTAATTGTGCGTGACATCACTTCACGCCTTGTTTGACAAGCACAACCATGAAAAAGCGCGTGCAGAGCAGAGGAGGAGCAACGAGGAACTGGGTCAGGTAAGTCACTTCAGGAGCATCTTGGCAATTATGCACAACCCGAAACTGGGTTTAACAGAACAGACCTACATGAAGCATAAAAGCTGTAATAAGGAGTGGGAAGAAAGCAATTAAACTAGCTAAAATAGAAAATGAAATACAGATAGCCGAGCAAAGCAAAACCAACCCCAAAATGTTTTTTAGTATATCAACAGTAAAAAGATAAGGACAGAGAATGTGGGACCATTACATAATGTGGCTAAGATGGTTATCGAGGATGCCAAAAAGGCTACGTATTTCCCTCACTGTATAAAATATAGAGAATCCTATATAGCATGGGCTGTAATAATATAAAGGGTATTAATGTGGAATACTGACAGAGAGGGTACAAAACCAGTTAGACAAACAGGGTTATTCAATAAAAATTCTTATTGTTTAAAATGGTGCTAATTTTGCAACAACCAATCGGATGTTAACTTTCAAATGTTAAATAAGATCTGATTGGTGTGGGCGAAATTAGCACCATTTTAAACGATAAGAACTTTTATTGAATCTACCTGAAAGTTAATATTAATATAGCCCCACGACCTGATGAAATCCATCCTAAGCTAAGAGCTAGGATGATAAGTCCAGTTTTATCTAGACCACTGTTTCTTATAAGATTCACTTTTGCCTGGTGATGTGCCGCTGGATTGGGGGGAAAAATTTAATACCAAGATTCAAAAAAAGGTGGTTGACAGCCTGGTAACTATAGACTATAAGTCTAATATCAGTGTTGGGGAAGATAATTGAAACTTTGTTATGGGATACATTCTGCACTGCACTGTCTCCAGAACTGATCTTATAAGTAGTAGTCAGCATGATTTTTGAGGAATAGACCTTGTCAGACTAGCTTGTTGTTTTTATGAAGAGGTGAGTAAGAATGTATATCTGGCATAGCAGTGGATGTAAAGCTTTTGATACTCAGCCATTCTGGCCAATCTAATGTATGTGTGTGTACACTTTCTCTCTGGCTTTTGGTAACAAACTCTGGTGTACTCGGCTGTGCATGAGTGCCCTCTAGTACACGTGCCATAGGTTTGCCACCACTGTCATAGATGTTTCTGAAGCCTCTGTGTCTTCCCGCTAGCAACAATGAGTCAACGTTGTTGGAGTATATTTTTTTTATGGGGGTGGACATCTTGTTTAAATTATTACCTTTATTATGTTCTGATGCAGTTCATCCAAACCTTTCTAGGTTGGCAACAGTAAATTTCAATAAAATTCTATAGAGCTGTTTCCCCACAACATGATTGAAAAATAACATGCTTGAACTCCACATTTTGCTAAAAAGAGAACTGGTGTTTACATACCCACAATGTTACAATGATGGAAACTTATCATTTTAATCAGGGATCACATTATTGTTTTTTCTTTTCGCAACACTTACGCTCCCAGCTTCTCTTTAATGTTGTACACCATATTGATGTCCTCGATCCTCTTCTTCACATTCTTCCCAAGAGGCATCTTTAAAATTTGTTTCAAAGGAGGTCCTAAAAGACACATTATTTGATTATATTGATTGGATGTATAGATGTGTGTGTATATATATATATATAAGAGAGATGAAGAGATGAGTGCACTCCAAGGACTTCATAATCACAACAATTTATTCAAGGTGGCAATGTGACGTTTCGGTCTTGTTTCTTCGATCAAGCAGTGACTTGTATACACTCACACACCAAGGATTTAAATAGTATATAAATTTAATATATATATATATAATATATATATATATATATAATATATATATATATACAGCGATCAGCACACCATTCCCAGTGACGAAGGCCGGGTGTAGAGATCGAAGGCACTCACGGGGTTAATAAAACTTAACTTTTATTAGTACGAAATAAAGGCGCTATATCTACGCGTTTCGGCTAGCCAAAAAGCGTCCTCCGGAGGATGACTGAGGACGGCTTGTTGGCTAGCCGAAATGCGTAGATATAGCGCCTTTATAGGCCCATTCACAGGCCCATTCACGGGGCGGAAACATGTTAACCACCATGTTGAAATAAACACCCACGTTATCTGTGAAGTCCTGTGAGTGCCTCCGTTTCTCTTCTAGTATATATAATATATATATATATATATATATATATATATATATATATATACCGTTAGTAATATAACAGGACAATAAAGATTCACCTCTATAATTATGGTTAGTTAAACTGAGGAAGCCACCATGCCCCCACAAACATAAATTAATGGAAACAAGATTTAATTTAATTTGGCCAAAAATGTCTAGAATTTTTTTTCCCCATAGGAACTTTTCTGTGCAGTAGCACAATTCTTTTGCACGTCTCTAGCTCTAAAACTCTCAGAAGAGTTCAGCCCACAAACGAGGATACAGAGTAAACATTTTCTCATTTATCTCATCCTATAAAACATCCTTTTCAGATTTCCATTATGGTAGAAACAAGAAGTGCACTTTAAACTTGAGTAAACTGTTAAAGAAATGGCCTGGTTAGCTCTGAATAATTGAAGCCCTTTAGTGTCCATGTCATGTTCTCTGACAGCTGATGTTACTGGTTAAGAACTGTGCAACTATCAAGATTTGTACCCTTGTAATAACATTTGTTGAGAAAAGGAAAGCTTTGCTGAAAAAAATATAATAAAATGAAAAGTACTTGGAGTTTGATTATTTCTACCTTCCAATATAATTTTGCTGAGGAACATTAGCATGTACAGTTTTTATCTGTCAGTTTAGAGTCCTGGACTTTCCTGTATTAAAGATAGCTGAAGCACTAAGAAAGCCTGGCACTCCTCTCAGGAACAATTCGGAACGGAACAATATTGGAAGTAGGAATTATGATCTACCTCTATACAGCATGTATTTTTAATTTTATGTTCTCTGTAACAGGGAAAGCACATCCTAGGTTATCTTCCCCTTTAAAATAATTTAATCAACACAAGCTAAAAAGCAATCACTGACCATAGAGTGTAATAATAAACTAGATTCTTTTGATGATGTCAGCTGTTGTCAAATAGATTTCTTTCTCTCTGGCATTAGTCAGATCATGCCTGCAAAGGACGTCTTTGTTGGACAGCTTTCGTCCTTGAGCTGAGATATTATCCAAAAGGATATAAAAAAACTTCCAAAGGGTGAGGTTACCACTTCCAGATACTACACGGTTTTTTTTCTAAACCCACTGGAAAAATACAACAAAATAGAATTGTTCTAAAAGGCAAGGATCGCCCAGAGTCAGGTGTTCAAAACAGCATTGTACATGGCAGACAGTTGGTGTCGAACCCCCCCACCAATTTAGGCTTGGTTTCTTTATTTCACTAAATGGCCTCCTGACACCTCTCTTGAACCAGTCACGTTCATTTGCC
The DNA here is from genome assembly GCA_019447015.1 of Hymenochirus boettgeri. Taxonomy (NCBI): domain Eukaryota; kingdom Metazoa; phylum Chordata; class Amphibia; order Anura; family Pipidae; genus Hymenochirus; species Hymenochirus boettgeri. Next base: position 1,175 of record JAACNH010001589.1, on the reverse strand, counting down.
TACATGTTAACATTACAATCTTCAAAGGTATGTCCTTTATCCTTAAGATGCAGGTACAGGCTGAGTCCTGACCCGAGGAATTGGCTCTTCTGTGCTGGGCCATACGTTGATGCAGTTGCTGTTTGGTCTCCCCACACATTCAAATCAGAGCATTCTTCACTGCACTGCACTGCGTATATGATGTCGCTTATCTGTGTTTCAGCATTGGGTCTTTCGGAGTACCAATGCTCTCAGTGTGTTGTTCGGTTTAAAGCAGACAGGGATACGGTTTTTTTTGAAAATACTTCTTAATTTCTCGGAGACCCCGCTACATATGGGATGACCAGTTTTCTTTCTCCTGTCTTGTTTTTCCCCTTCACTGTTGGTATAGTGTTCTTTTCTTTCCTTCTACTTCTTTTGACAAAGGCCCAGTCTGGATATCTACAAGTTTTAAGGGCTCCTCTGAGATGTTTCATTTCTTTAGCCTTCGCCTCTGTGCTAGTGGGGATGATCTCTGCTCTGTGTTACAGGGTTCTGGTGACACCCAGCTTGTGATCTAAAGGGTGGTGGGAGTCAAACATCATAATGATCTGTGTGGGTTGGTTTTCTATAAACCTCTACTTCCAGTTTACCATTTTCCTTGACTTCTACCAAGCAGTCCAGAAAGACAGTTTGTTGTTTTGTACCTCTTCCCTTGTAAATTTGATGTTTTGGTCTACTGCATTAATGTGTTCTGTGAAAGCTTGATTTCCTTCTGGTGGATTTTAACCAAGGGGTCATCCACATATCTAAACCTATGGCTGGGTGCTATGTCCTAAAGGTATTAAGTGCTTGTTTTTCTACCTCCTCCATGTAAAGGTTGGCCACAATGGGTGAAACTGGAGATCCCAAGCACATCCATGTTTTTGCTTATAGAACTTATCCCTGTATAAATAAACCAAGCCTAAATAGAGGTGTGTGTGTGTGTGGGGGGGGGGGGGGGGTTTGACACCAACTGTCTGCCACGTACATGCTGTTTTGACACCTTACTTGGGAGTTCCTTTAACAACTCTTAGCCACTATCCAATCACGCCCTTAACACTGGCTGTGATATGCTAATGGGACTTTCCAGGGCACATAATTGCCACAGATTCTTGTACAAGTCATTCTGAATTGAGAAAGCCAGTCGGATGACTAGCGAAACGTCTTCAATGATG